>JARCFY010000199.1:0-66511 GCA_029233225.1 Lepidodactylus listeri | reverse complement strand
GCTAAAGCAGGGCGCCAGAGTGGCGGAGTCTCCGGTGCGGATCGCGGACCGCCAGGCGGGAGAAAGCTATTTAAAGCCTGTGACCGCTGTGCGGTATATGGCGAGAATGCTAATTTCAATCCTCCTGATTCAAAATTTCAGAAGATAGGACAGAGGTGGAAAGCGGTATGAACCCAATTACAAAGGCCCTGCTGAGAACAAAGGGCTGCCGGGATAAACAGAATATAAAATGGAATATGATCGGCAGCTTCTGCTATGCCTTTGCCAGCATTGTGCTTACCTTTTTGGTTGTGCGCATGGTGGGGGACGACCAGGGGGGCGTGTTTGGTTTCGGCTACAGTACCTTTGGCCAGCAGATGTTTACCATCGCTTATTTTGGAATCCGCCCTTTCCATGTAACCGACTCAGTGGGAGAATACTCCTTCGGGGAATATTACAGCCACCGGCTGCTTACCTGCGGAGGCGCTGTGGCCATCGGTCTGGGCTATCTCTGTCTTCTGTATGTCCGGGGAATCTACTCCCCGGAGAAGGCGGCTGTCATTTTTCTCCTGGTTCTGTATAAGGTGATTGACGGTTTCGCGGACGTCTACGAGTCGGAGTTCCAGCGGAACGGCAATCTGCACCTGACAGGGAAATCCAACACCTTCCGAACGATTCTCTCGGTGTCCGCGTTCCTGACTACCCTGTTTTTCACCCGCCGGCTTTTGATCTCCTGCGCGGTAGCGGTTGGGGCCCAGCTTTTAGGCGCCGTGGTTTTCGACATATCGGTGATAAAATGTCTGAAAGGCGTTGATTTCAGCTGCCGGGCCGGAAAGAGAACAGCCTTGTTTCACAGCACGCTTCTTCTGTTTTTATCGGTGTTCCTGGATTTTTATATATTTTCTTCAGCTAAATACGCCATAGATTTAAAAATGGGAAATGTCTATTCCGGATATTTCAATATTATTTTTATGCCTACCTCTGTGATTAATCTGGTGGCCGGCTTTGTGATCCGCCCCTTTCTCACCTCTCTTACGGAATTTTGGAATCACAACCGGTTTGGGGAGTTCAAAAAGCAGATTTTCCAGATATTATGCGTGATTCTGGCTCTGACGATCCTGGCTGTGGGGGGAACCTGGCTCTTTGGAAAACCGGTGCTGGGGATCCTGGAATCCATAGCCGGGGAGGTTTACAGAGGGAAGCTGGTACCATACCATGGCAGCTTTCTCATAATTGTTCTGGGCGGAGGATTCTATTCGGTGCTGAATCTGATGTATTACGCGCTGGTAATCATGCGGAAGCAGTCCCGGATATTTGCTGTTTATCTGGCTGTAACGGCGGCTGCCTACGTGATTTCTATGACGTTTGTTGGAGCGCTGGGCATACTTGGAGCGGCCCTGGCCTACTTGTCGGTAATGGTAATTTTGTCCCTGGGTTTTGGGGGGCTGGCGGTTTTGACCTATCAAAAGGGGAAACAGGATTATGAGAGATTACAGTAAGCGGACGGTGGATGTGATTATTCCGGTCTACCGGCCGGGCGAAAAATTAAAAAGGCTTTTGGCTATGCTGGGCAGGCAGACCCTGCCGGTCCATAAAATTATTATCATGAATACAGAGAGGTCCTACTGGAAACAGGAGGAGTTTGCCCATATCCCCAGCCTGGAGGTCTGCCATGTGACGAAGGAAGAATTTGACCACGGCGGTACGAGAAACCGGGGGGCGGGCCATTCCGGCGCGGATATCATGGTGTTCATGACGGACGATGCGGTTCCCGCCGACGAATTTCTTCTGGAAAGGCTGGCCCGGTCCTTTGACAAAAAAGGCCCTGACGGGGAGACGGTGATTATGGCCTACGCCTGTCAGCTTGCCCAGGAGAGCTGCGGTCTCGCGGAGCGCTATACCCGCGTGTTCAATTACCCGGAGACTTCCCGGATCAAGACAAAAGCTGATCTGCCTGAGCTGGGAATCAAGACCTACTTTGCCTCCAATGTGTGCTGCGCCTATGACCGGCAGCTGTATGAAAGCCGCGGAGGATTTATCACCAAAACAATTTTTAATGAGGATATGATTTTCGCGGGCCGAGCCGTACAGGCAGGCTACGCCATTGCCTACGAGGCCGGGGCAAGGGTGATTCATTCCCACAACTATACAGGCATGCAGCAGTTCCGCCGCAATTTTGATTTGGCGGTATCCCAGGCTGACCACCCGGAGGTTTTTGGGGGAATCCGGTCAGAGAGCGAGGGGGTACGTCTTGTAAAAAGTACAGCCAAATACCTTGCGGGAGAGAAAAAGGCATATTTGATCCCTGATCTGGTCATAAAAAGCGGCTGTAAGTATATGGGATATCTGCTGGGGAAAAATTACCGCAGACTTCCGGGAAAGCTGGTCCTCTGGTGCACGATGAACAAAAGCTATTGGAAAGAGAAAACGGAGGTGTGATAGGATGACGGTGATGCTTCGGATTCTTCTGGTGATTATTTCTCTGGGCACCTTTTGGCTGATGATGCGGAAAATCCGCCAGGCCAAGGTACAGATTGAGGCCGCTATTTTCTGGGTGGTATTTGCGCTTTTGCTGGTGATTTTCAGTATTTTTCCGGCGCTGGCTGATTTTATGGCCCAGGCCCTGGGAATCTATTCAACGCCTAACTTTCTGTTCCTGCTTGTTATTTTCCTCCTGATTGTAAAAGTGTTTTACATGACAATCCATATTTCCCAGCTGGAAACCCAGCTGAAAACCCTGGTACAGAAAATGGCTCTGGACGAAAAAGAGCAGGAAGAAAAGGAAGCGGGGTTAAACGATGAAGAACGTACGCTGGAAGGATAAAAAAATCTGTTTTTGGGCGGTCTGTATGCTTCTGGTGGCCTGGGCAGGCTGGCGGCATTTAAAGGATGTGAAGGACAGCGTTGCCGAGTGCGGGGATTCCTGGCTTTTGACAGATTACCGGAATTTATTCTTGATGGTAATGGCAATTCTGGCAGCTGCGGGTATTTGCTTTTTTCTGGCAAAAAACCGGAAGCTGGAAAATACATTTGCGGTCTGTATTTTAGGTTTTGGATTTTTGTATATGTGTGTGCTTCCCCCTCTGTCGGCCCCGGATGAGGTGGGGCACTATATTACCGCGTACAAGCTGTCGAATCAGATTCTGGGCAGGGAGGCTGTCCGGCAGTATGGTCTTGTCTATATCCGAAGCGAGGATGCCTTTATTGAGGACCTCTACAATGCGGCGGAAGACGGGGACGATGACCCGGAGAAACGGGTTGTGCTGGGGCAGACGCTTACAGAGGAGACCTATAGGCAGTTCCACAGCCGCGGCCTGTTCGGGATCAGCGGGGAGGGAACCGAGGTGTCGAATATATGGCCGGTCAAGACCACGCCTCTGGCCTATGTCCCGCAGGCGCTGGGAATCACAGCGGCCAGGCTTCTCTCTATGAACGGCATCGGATTGCTGTTTATGGGGCGGCTGATGAACCTGTTTTTTTTTACCGGGATGATCTGGCTTTCTATGAGGCTGATCCCTTTTGGAAAAGAGATTCTGTTTGGGGTGTCCCTGTTTCCCATGACGATGAATCTGGTTTCATCCATGTCCTACGATACAATGATTCTGGCTCTGTCCGGTTTCTTTATATCCTATGTCCTGTTTCTGGCTTATAAAAAGGAGAGAGTCAGAGTCTGGGATGTGGCGGCTCTGGCGCTTACCGCCGTGGCGCTGGTCCCCTGCAAGCTGGTCTACGGCACCCTCTTAGGGCTGTGCTTTTTAATTCCGCCTAAAAAATTCGGGGGGTGGAAGCCATACCTTTTGTCCGCGGCGCTTGTGGCGGCCGCGGTGCTGGCTTCTGTTTACCTGGTCAACAGCCGGGTGATCGCGGTCTATACGGCCGAGAGCAGCGCCTATGTGGACTGGGCTGCCGAGCCGGGCTACAGCTTTTCCCAGGTGCTGGCGAACCAGAGCCTGATGCTGAATATGTTTTACAATACTCTGGTGTGGCAGGGGGAGCAGTTTTTTCTGACCATGTTCGGCGGTTCTCTGGGCAACATGGACCAGATTCTGAATGTTCCCTTTGCCGTGATTATGCTTCTGGCTGTCTGCACCCTGGGCCTGACCCTCAGAAAGCCGGGGGAGTCTCTGCCCATGGGAAAATATCAGAGGCTTTGGGCCGCTTTTCTGGTGCTGGCCTGCGTGGCCGCGGTTTTCCTGTCCATGCTGGTGACCTACACTCCGGTAAGCTCCAAGATCATAAACGGCGTACAGGGAAGATACTTTCTGCCGATGCTTCCCCTGCTTCTGCTGGTTATGAAAAACAATAAGGTGGTCCTGACAGGAAACTATGACCGGATTCTCCTGTATCTGATGTGCTGTGCCAACGGATATGCGCTTTTAAGGCTTTTTGGTATTGTCAGTATGCGGTTGTAGTGGTAAAATGAGTCGAATTGTGGTAAAATTTCACCTGAACGCACAGGAACAGAAAATGAATGATAAAGGAGCGGCAGTTATGGGAAAGATAAAAGTAACACCCTGTGAGATTGAGGGCTTGTATGTGATTGAACCCACCGTATTTAAGGATGAGCGCGGATATTTTGTGGAAACGTATAACCAGAATGACTTTAAAGAGGCGGGACTGAATATGGTTTTTGTCCAGGACAACCAGTCCATGTCTGTGAAAGGCGTGCTCAGGGGACTTCATTTCCAGAAGCAGTTTCCCCAGGGAAAGCTGGTCCGGGCAGTGCGGGGGACGGTGTTCGACGTGGCGGTAGACCTCAGGTCAAGCTCTAAAACCTATGGCAAATGGTTTGGCGTGGAGCTGTCCGCGGAAAATAAAAAACAATTTTACATTCCGGAGGGCTTTGCCCACGGTTTTCTGGTGCTGTCCGGCGAGGCGGAATTTGCCTACAAATGTACGGATTTCTACCATCCCGGAGATGAGGGGGGCATCCTCTGGAGCGATCCTGAAATCGGGATTGACTGGCCGGAGGCCGACGGCATGGAACTGATTATATCGGACAAAGACAAGAACTGGAGCGGCATAAAGGATACCTTTCACTTTTAATGCGGGCCGGTATTTTCGGAGGTTAAGATGAATTATCTCGTATCATTGATAAAAGAGGTCATCAGAAAACGGAAGCTGATTATGGATCTGGCAAAGGCTGATTTCAGAAAACGGTTTGTCGGCTCCTATTTTGGTATCGTTTGGATGTTTATCCAGCCCATTGTCACAGTGCTGGTTTATTACTTTGTATTTGGGCTGGGCTTTAAAAATCCTCCCGCCATACCGGGAGTACCCTTTGTAATCTGGCTGGTGCCGGGCATTGTGCCCTGGTTTTTCTTCAGCGAAGCGCTGAACGCCGGTACAAACTGCCTGTCCGAATATCACTATCTGGTCAAAAAGGTGGTTTTCAAGGTGGAAATTCTGCCAATTATCAAGCTGATTTCCTGCCTGATTGTGCACTTGATTTTTGACCTGATTATGATTGGATTGTTTCTGTGTTTCGGCTACTTTCCGGAAGTAAGCTGGATTCAGGTTTTGTACTATGTGGTTGCGGTTTCAGCCTATTCCCTGGCCCTCGTCTATTTTACCGGCGCGATCAACGTATTTTTCAAGGATATGGCCCAGATCGTCAATATCTGCCTGCAGTTTGGCATGTGGCTGACTCCGATTATGTGGTACGAGGAATTATTCGCGGATAAGTCCTTTTATCCGGTGCTTCAGGTGGTCATTAAATTTAATCCCATGTACTATGTGGTGGCAGGCTTCCGTGACAGTATGATTACCCACGCCTATTTCTGGCAGCGTCCGATGATGACCCTTTATTTCTGGGTGGTAACCGCAGTGCTGTTTTTATTGGGGCTGAAGGTGTTTAAACGGCTGCGTCCGCACTTCTCGGACGTGCTGTAATATGGAGGGGTCTATGTCCGTACAGGATTCAAACAACGCGATTGAAATAAAAGATGTAACGAAGATATACCGGCTGTATGACAAGCCGATTGACCGCCTCAAGGAGGCGCTGAATCCTCTGCACAAGCAGTTTCATAAGGACTTTTACGCCCTTAGCAGCCTGTCCTTTGATGTAAAAAAGGGGGAGACAGTAGGAATTATCGGGACCAATGGATCCGGTAAGTCGACCATATTAAAGATTATTACCGGAGTTCTGACCCCTACCAGCGGTACTGTGGAGGTGGAGGGTGTGATTTCCGCTCTCCTGGAGCTGGGAGCAGGTTTCAATATGGACTACACCGGCATTGAGAATATTTATATGAACGGTACCATGATGGGATTTTCCCGGAAGGAGATGGAGGCGAAGCTTCAGGATATTTTAGAATTCGCGGATATCGGCGACTTTGTCTATCAGCCGGTTAAAACCTATTCCAGCGGTATGTTTGTGCGCCTGGCCTTTGCCCTGGCCATCAATGTGGAGCCGGAGATTCTGATTGTGGACGAAGCCCTGTCGGTGGGGGATGTATTTTTCCAGTCCAAATGCTACCGCAGGATGGAGGAAATACGGAAAAAGGGCACCACCATTCTTATGGTTACTCACGATATGGGCAGTATTATCAAATATTGCGACAAAGTGGTGCTGCTGAACAGAGGAAACTTTGTGGCCGAGGGAGCGCCGGGGTATATCGTGGATTTGTATAAGAAAATTCTGGCAAACCAAATGGATGCCCTGAATGAGGAGCTGAACGACTACTCAGGCGATGCCGTTCCCCGAAAAAGTCCGCGGGAGGGTCTGATGAAGGAGAAGCTTACCATCAACGCCAGCCGGACAGAGTATGGGGACGGCCGGGCGGAAATCTATGACCTGGGACTTTTTGACGAGCGGGGCAATTTGACGAATCTGCTGCTGAAAGGCGAGAAATTTACGATAAAGGAAAAAATACGCTTCCAGTCAGCCATACAGTCGCCCATTTTCACGTACACCATCAAGGATAAAAAGGGAACGGAGCTGACCGGAACCAACACCATGTTTGAGGGAGCGGATATCAAACCAGTGAAGCCGGGGGATGAATATGAAGTATCCTTTACCCAGAAAATGACGCTGCAGGGCGGAGAATATCTGCTGTCCATGAGCTGTACCGGTTTCGAGGGAGGCGAGCACGTTGTATACCACAGGCTGTACGACGTGGCAAATATTACGGTTATTTCAAATAAAAATACAGTGGGGGTCTACGATATGGAGTCGGAAGTGGAAGCCGCGCTGAATCCTGAGGAATAAGGAGCCTATGAGATGTCGGATAAGGATATAAGCAGGGAATTGCTAAAGCTTCTGGATAAGTATGGATCGGACAGAAAAAAAGCCCTCCGGGAAAACAGCCGCCTGGATTATTTGTATGCACTGGCGGATATCCGGGAAAACCTGCTGGAATGGTACCCATTCCGGAAAGAGGGGACGCTTTTGCAGATTGGCAGCGGCTACGGAGCGCTTACAGGGCTTTTTGCCCGTATGGTCAGCCAGGTGATGGTCTTAGATGAATCGGAGGATAAGCTGGAGGTATGCCGCCGCCGTTACCGCGGCAGCGCCAATATTACTTACACAGCCGGGACTCTGAGGGAGTACGCCGGACAGGGCGGACCGCGGTTTGACTATGTTGTGGCGGTTGGCTCCCTTCAGCCCCCCTTTGAGGAATTTGTCAGAGAAGCCAAGTCCCTGCTGGCGCCGGGGGGGATTCTGATTACTGCCGTCTGCAACCGGTTCGGCATGAAGTATTGGGCCGGCGCGCGAAAAGACGAACACAGCTTTTCCAAAAAGCAGCTTGCCGGTCTTCTCACCCGGGACGGCACGGACGGCGCTGTGGAGTTTTATTATCCGATGCCCGATTACCGGCTGCCCTCGGCTATATATTCGGAAGCCTACCTTCCGGGAAAAGGGGAACTGACCAATACATTGACCGTGTATGATTATCCCCAATATCTTTTGCTGGATATCGGAGCGGCCTACGATGCGGTCTGCGACGACGGACAGTTTGAAAATTTTGCCAATTCGTTTTTGACGGTCTGGCATGAATAGGCCCGGAGGCAGTGTATGAAAAAAATGTTATTTACAAAATATAACAGAACCAGGCGGGAGGAATTCCAGATCAAAACCTGCATCCTGGAGGAGGACAAAACCCGCCATGTGGAGAAAACGGCTCTTTGCGGGGACGGCATTGGTCATATCCGCTCTTTCAGTCAGAAATATGAATGGCTGAGAGGCCAGAACCCCAATCTAAAGGTGACTGAGCCGTCCCTGAGCCGGGACGGACGCACAGCCAGGTTTGCGTATCTGTCCGGAGGAACGCTGGCGGAGGCGCTGGGAGCTGAGATTCTGGGGGGGCGGGCGCCTTTGGAGGCAATCCGGGGGGCCATGGAGCTGGTTTACCGGATATCGCCTGACTATATAACGGATTTTCAGGTGACGCCGGAGTTTGCCGGAGTTTTTGGCGAGGCTGCCGGTCTTTCCGACAGGGCCTACACCGTTTCCAATATCGATGCCCTGTTTGAGAATATGCTGCTGACAGATGACGGACTTTACTGCATCGATTACGAGTGGGTGTTTTCCTTTCCGATTCCGGAGCATTTTGTACAGTACCGCACTCTGTTCTACTTTTATCAGAAATACCACAGCCTGATGGGCTATGAGACGCCGGACGCGTTTTTGCTTGAATTTGGAATTACGGAGGAAATGACGGAAACCTACCGGATTATGGAAACCAGGTTTCAGGAATATGTCCATGGGGAGAACCAGAGAATCTATCAGGAAAACTTCTTTGTTAAGACCAAGACTGCCACAGAGCTTGCCCGGGTGGACGGAGAGCTGGTCCGTGCCAAAGAACGGCTGGAACAGCTTCGCGCCGAAGTGAGGGAGAAGAACACCACCATCAGGAAGCAGCAGGAGGTGGCCCGTCTGACCAATAACCATGTGACAAACCTGGAAATTATGATAAAGGATCTGCGCCATGAGATTGACGAGCAGGGAAAAACCCTTTCCTATCTCAACCGCCATGAAGCTTTGATTTTCAAGGTCCGCAGGAGGCTGGGGGCCGCCTTTAACCGCTTGTACCCCAAAGGTACAAGAAAACGTAAAATTCTCGCTTACTGCCGGGAAACCATCTGCCATCCGGTCCGCTCCAGCAAGCTTTACACTACGCCGGAGGGACGGAATCTGATAGACGGCGATTTTAAAATTGGCGAGATATACCGGACCTATGGAAAGCTGGTGTTTCCGCGGGAGGAGCAGCCGGCAGTCTCGGTTGTGATCCCGGTGTATAACCAGATCCACTACACATACGCGTGTCTGGCGTCGATTCTGGAACACACAAAGGATGTCGGCTACGAGGTGATTATCGCGGACGATGTGTCCACGGACGCCACGGCGGAGCTAAGCCAGTTTGCTGAAAATCTGGTAATCTGCCGGAATGAGACGAACCAGGGATTCTTAAAAAACTGCAACCAGGCGGCCAGGGCGGCCAAAGGCCGGTATGTCATGTTTTTAAACAATGACACCCAGGTTACAGAAGGGTGGCTCAGCTCGCTGGTAAGGCTGATTGAATCAGACCCGTCAATCGGAATGGTGGGCTCGAAGCTGGTATACCCGGACGGAAGGCTGCAGGAGGCCGGCGGCATTATCTGGAGCGACGGATCCGGCTGGAACTACGGCCGCCTGGATGACCCTCATAAGCCGGAATACAATTACGTCAAGGATGTGGACTATATTTCCGGCGCGGCTATTCTGCTGTCCACGGACCTGTGGAAACGGATCGGAGGCTTTGACCAGCGGTTTGCCCCGGCCTATTGTGAGGATTCAGACTTAGCCTTTGAGGTCCGCAGGGCCGGGCTTCGGGTGGTGTACCAGCCACTGTCTGAGATTATACATTTTGAGGGGGTTTCCAACGGCACAGACGTGGAAGGAACCGGACTAAAGCGGTACCAGGTGGAAAACAGCAGAAAGCTGAAAGAAAAGTGGGCTGCCGAGTTCGCGAATCAGTGCGAAAACAACGGCAATCCCGATCCTTTCCGGGCCAGAGAGCGCAGCATGGGCAGAAAGATCATTCTGGTGGTTGACCACTATGTTCCTACCTATGACCGGGATGCGGGCTCCAAGACGACTTACCAATATCTGAAAATGTTTTTGAAAAAAGGGTTTGTTGTGAAATTCCTGGGAGACAATTTCCTCCATGAGGAGCCTTACTCCACGGAGCTTCAGCAGATGGGAATTGAGATTCTGTACGGACAGGACTACCAGGTGAAAATATGGGACTGGATAAAAGACCACAGCCGGGATATCTCTTTCGCGTATTTAAACCGACCCCACATTGCTTCAAAATACATTGACTATATAAAAGAAAATACAGATATTAAGGTGATCTATTACGGACATGACCTGCATTTCCTGAGAGAAGGCAGAGAGTATGCCCTCACAGGCAATGTGGAAAAACGTTCCGCGGCAGAGTACTGGAAGTCCATAGAGCTGTCTCTGATGTACAAGGCGGACGTCTCCTATTATCCATCCTATATCGAGCGGGACGCGATCAAGGAGATCGACAAAGATATACCGGTTAAGGACATTACCGCCTACGTGTATGAGAACTTTCCCGATGATATACCGGAGGACTTTGCCCAGAGAAACGGGATTCTGTTTGTAGGAGGGTTCGCTCATCCGCCGAACGCGGATGCGGTTTTGTGGTTTACGAGGGAGGTATACCCTCTGATTAGGCAGAAAGCGGATATCCCATTTTTTGTAGTGGGTTCCCATGTGACCGACGAGATAAAAGGGCTGGAACAGCCGACGGAATTGTTATTAAGGGTTTGTCAGTGAGGAGGAGCTGGCCAGACTGTACCGGGAGTGCAGAATGGTAGTGGTGCCTCTGCGCTACGGCGCGGGTGTGAAGGGAAAGGTGGTGGAGGCGCTCTACTATGGCGCTGTGATTGTCACCACTCCAACAGGCGCCGAGGGAATCCCGGATGTGTCGGAGGTTCTGGATATCCGGGAAAAGGCGGAGGATTTCGCAGCCGCAGTTGTCCGCCTTTACGGAGATATCAGCCTGTGCCGGCAGATGAGCCAGAGGGCCCAGACCTATGTGAAGCGATATTTCAGTGTGGATGCGGCCTGGGACGTGATTGCGGATGACTTTACAAGGTCAGATGACGTATAGCCCAGGCCACCCCGTCCTCTGAATTGGAACGGGGTCTGGTATTTAGCGGCCTTTTTCACACAGTCCATCGAGTTTGCCATTGCCACCGTGCAGCCAAACTCAGGAGTCATCATGGAAAGGTCATTGTCGCTGTCCCCGATGGTCATAATCGTTTCAAGCGGTATCTGCTTCTGCTTCGCGTAGACTTTCAGAGCAAGGACCCTTCCTGGCCCTGGCGTCCGTGACCTCAATATTGGTTGGGAAGGAGGAGGCCGCGTCAAACCCGGGATGGAGAAGGAATTCTTTCTTTAATTCCACCACAAAGCCGGGATCCAGATGGTTGGAGCATATTTTAAAAATCTCTATATTCTGTTCCAGAATCTCAGCCGGGCTTTTTATAAACCGGATATTCCCCATACGGTCCATGGCCTTCTGGCGCATCTCATGGGGAATATTGCCTGTTTCCGGCAGCTGCTTACCATCGCCTCATAGTAATCGTTAAACTTATCCTCAAACGCCGCGGTGGTAAAATATCCGTCGTTGGTAATCAGGTCAGCCGTCATACTGTGGCGGCTGAATAGCTCCATCAGCTCGTTAATCTGTTCAAACATTCAGAGCAATCTGCAGAATTGGGGTTCCCTCATAATCAAAAATAGCGGCACCGCTTATGCAGATAAAATCGCAGCGACAGGCCGGCCTCATCCACGAAAGTCTTCGCGTCCTTATAGTTTCTTCCGGTACAGATAACAAACTCGCCTCCGGCGGCCTGAAACTCACGGAGAGCCATGGCATTTTCCGGGGAAATATATCCCATAGGGGTGAGAAGCGTGCCATCCATATCTAAAGCTGCCAATCGAATTTTCATGTTCAATCCCTCCTGTAATCTTCCAATAAAACAAAGTTTATAACAATATGCCCGGAACGTCAATGATGTAATTTTCTGTCATAGTGATGAATTTTGTGGAATCTTTGCATGAAAAATGGTATACTATGAGCGTTTGAAAGAGTTTTATTTATGGGAGGGAATAATATGCAGGCAATTCTGTTGGCGGGAGGGCTGGGAACCAGGCTGAAACGTGTGGTAAATGATAGACCGAAGCCCATGGCCATGATCGGGGGGAAGCCATTTATGGAGTATGTAATCCATCAGCTATCTCTCTATGGAATTAAGGATATTATCTTTGCTGTCGGTTATAAGGGGAGCATGGTGGAAGAATATTTTGGGGACGGCGGCAGGTTTGGAATCCGGGCCTCCTATGCTTATGAGGAGGAGCTTCTGGGGACGGCCGGAGCCATTAAAAACGCGGGGCGGCTGGCTTCGGAGGAGGAGCTGCTTGTCCTGAACGCAGGACACTTACTACCAGATTGACTATGGGAAGCTTGTGGAATTAAAGAAGGGAAAAAACCTGGATATGGCGCTGGTTCTGAGAGAGGTGCCGGATGTGTCCCGCTATGGGGAAGCTGTGCTGGAGGACGGGAGACTGGCCGCGTTTAACGAGAAGACAAAACAATCCGGAACGGGAACCATCAACGGCGGGGTTTATCTGATAAACAGGGCGCTTCTGAATGAGATACCGGAGGGAAAGGTTTCGCTTGAAAATGAGATGATTCCCACATGGATGAGGGAAGGAAAAGCCATTGGGGGGAATTATCAATGAGGGATATTTTATTGATATCGGGATTCCCGATGATTATTTTAAATTTATTAATGATGTAAAGGAGGGGACGGTTATATGGTAATCCGGGGCAGAGCGCCTCTGCGGGTCAGCTTTGGCGGAGGTGGAACCGATGTCGCTCCATTTTGTGTGGAACAGGGAGGCGCGATCATTGGAAGCACAATCAACAAATACGCGTATTGTTCCATTGTTCCGAGAGCAGACGATCAGATTATTGTTCATTCGATGGATTTGATATGACGGTAAAGTACAATACAAAGGAGAATTTTGTCTACGACGGCAAGCTGGATCTGGTGAAGGCGGCGCTGAAGGCCATGGACATCCGGCAGGGCTGCGAGGTGTATCTGCAGTGTGACGCGCCGCCCGGATCCGGCCTTGGAACCTCCTCCACGGTCATGGTCTCTCTTTTAATCGCTATGGCTAAGTGGAAGGGGGTGGACATGGATGCCTATGCTCTGGCGGATCTGGCTTATCAGGTGGAGCGGGAGGATTTGAAGATCGAAGGCGGTTATCAGGACCAGTACGCGGCAACCTTCGGAGGCTTTAACTTTATAGAATTCCACGGCAGAAACAATGTGGTGGTAAACCCTCTGAGAATAAAAAAGGAGTTTATCAACGAGCTTCAGTATAACCTGCTTTTGTGTTACACCGGCAATATCCATGTGTCCGCCAATATCATCAAGGACCAGGTAAACAACTATGAGAAAAAAGATGCCTTTGATGCTATGTGCGAGGTAAAGGCGCTGGCCTATGCCATGAAGGATGAGCTGCTGAAGGGGAATTTATACAGCTTTGGCAAGCTCATGGACTTTGGCTGGCAGAGCAAAAAAAGAATGAGCAGCAAAATTACCAATCCCCAGATTGACCACCTCTACAATGAGGCAATCAAGGCCGGGGCCTGGCGGAAAGCTGCTGGGCGCCGGCGGAGGGGGATATCTTCTGATGTTCTGCCCCTACAATGTACGCCACAAGGCGGCAGCCCATATGGAGGAGATGGGGGGGCCAGCTTACAGACTGGAATTTTGAACTGCGTGGCGCTCAGGCATGGATTACAGATGAGGACCGGTGGAATTATAATCAGGTTTCGGTCCATATGTCCCAACGGGGAGTACCGGTTCGATGTGTAAGGTGGTGTTCCTGGACCGGGATGGGACTATTAACGAGGAGGTCCACTATCTCCACAAACCGGAGGATATGAGGCTGCTTCTCGGAGCAGCGGAGGCGATTGGCCGTCTGAACCGGGCCGGCTTTAAGGTGGTAGTGGTGACAAACCAGGCGGGAGTAGCCAGAGGCTATTATACGGAGGCCGATGTGGCGCGTCTTCACGACTATATGAACGAGGAGCTGAGGCGGCAGGGAGCTCATATTGACCAGTTCTTTTACTGCCCCCACCACCCTGTGGCGGGAATTGGAGCATATAAGAAGTCCTGCTCATGCCGGAAGCCGCAGCCGGGTCTTTTTAAAGAAGGCGGAACAGTTTTATGATGTGGACAAGACGCGCTCCTACATGGCAGGTGATAAGCTGCTGGACACGGAGGCGGGCAGCCGTTATGGAGTGAGGACGATTTTAGTTGGAACCGGTTATGGAAGCGGGATTTATAAATCTTATTCAGAAAGCGGAGAACCATATCCGTTTGACTGCTATGCCGATAATCTGGGCAAAGCTGTGGATTGGATTTTAACTTGTGAAAGGCGGGAGAGAGAGATGGAACCATATAAGTATCTGGATGAATTGGTAGGCAGATACCCGGAGCTGATAGCCGTAAAGGACAGCGTCAGGGAAGCCTACGAGGTGATGGAGCACTGCTACGCTACGGGAGGAAAGCTTCTGATTGCGGGCAATGGCGGAAGCTGCGCGGATGCGGAGCATATTGTAGGAGAATTAATGAAAGGGTTTGTTAAGATCCGCAAGGTTCCCGGGGAATTTAGGGAACGCTTGGAGGAAATCGACGGAGTCCAGGGCTCCTGCCTTGCGGATAAACTGCAGGGGGCGCTGCCGGCCATTGCTCTGGGCGGTCATCCGGCACTTTCCACCGCGTTTTCAAACGATGTGGACGGAGAATTCACATATGCCCAGCAGACCTATGGGTTCGGAGAAGCCGGGGATGTGTTTCTGGGGATCTCTACCTCTGGGAATGCCGGGAATATCATGAATGCGGTTACAGGTGGCTAAGGCTAAGGGAATGAAGGTAATCGGCCTGACCGGGAAGGACGGCGGGCGGCTGGGCATGGCCGCGGATGTAGCGGTCATTGTGCCGGAACAGGAAACCTTTAAAATACAGGAATACCATCTGCCGATCTATCATGCGCTCTGCCTGATGCTGGAAGAACGTTTTTTTGGAGAATAATTGGCGGCAATCGGGAGAGCGAAATTGGATAATGTACTAAATCGATTAAAAAATGCAATAAAAACAACTTCCCCGGGTTATTGGATAAGGCTGGCTGTTGTTCTGACAGGACCGGCGGCCAGCTACGCTGTGTTTGAAGGTATCACAGGAAGTCTGATGAACATAACCGGAAAATACCTGGTGATGAATCTTATATTTTACTATACCCTGTATCTGCTGCTGGCAGCGGTTACAAATTCCGTCCGGATTGTATATCCACTGCTGAATACCCTGCTGACGGTGCTGGCTCTGGCGGAGTATTTTGTGCTTGAATTCGGTCAAGGCCCATTATGCTGTGGGATGTCATGGCGTTTCGGACGCCATGACGGTATCGGGAAATTATATCTATACCATTACCCCGTACATGGTCATCGGAATCGTGGCTTCCTTGCTTTTGAGTATTCTGGCGTTTGTTTTTCCTTTTAAATTTGTGAGTAAGAGAATCTGGCTGGGGGCCGCTGCCGCTTCGGCAGTTTTGTTTCTTGGCTGGCAGTCCATGTTCCAATACATACTGGTACCCTTATATGATATTGATGTAAGCATGTGGGGACCCGGCGGAGACTTATGACTATTCCGGATATATGCTGTGCACTATACGGTCCGTGGAATATCTGTTTGTGGAGCCTCCCGACGGGTATTCCGCAAAGAACGTGGCCCTTCTGGGCGAAGAACTGGATGCCAAAAAGGGGGAGAAGCGGCTGTGGGATGCCGGCACAGACACTGTGCCAACCAACATTATCTGTATTATGAACGAGAGCTTTTCCGACCTGAGGGCCGTCGCGGATTTTCAGACAGATGTGCCCTTTCTGGAATACTATGAATCTCTCACGGAAAACTGTGTGAAGGGAGATCTGTACATGCCGGTATGGGGTTCCATGACCCCCAACTCCGAGTACGAATTCCTGACAGGCAACCGCAATCGCGTTTTCACCCTCCGGTTCGGTGCCATACCAGACTTATATGCAAAGCCCGGTTTATGGGCTGCCCAGACTTTTAAAGAGCCAGGGCTATAAGACCGTTGCCATGCATCCTTATGTGGCGGAAAACTGGAACCGGGGTGGTTGCCTACGAGGCCATGGGATTTGACGAGTATTACTCGGAGGACTACTTTGAAGGGGAGTCTATGCTGCGGGGATACATCAGCGATTCCGGAGATTATCATAAGATTATGGAACTGACCGAACAGAAGGAACCGGGTGAACCGCTGTTTATCTTCAACGTGACGATGCAGAACCATGGGGGCTACGAGGAGGATTTTGAATCGACGGTCCATCTGACGGACTATGACGGATTCCCGCGACAGAGCAGTACTTATCTCTGATAAAGGCTTCCGATGAGGCGCTTGGGGAATTGCTGGAGTACTATTCAAACGTGGAGGAGCCGACCATGGTAGTCATGTTCGGCGACCATCAGCCCAGCGTGGAGCAAAGCTTCTATGAGACTTTGTATGGGAAGGAACTGGCCCAGGTGAGTACGGAGGATTTTTTGAGACGATACGCGACTCCGTTTCTGGTCTGGACAAACTATGAGACGCCAGCTGTCAATATCGATAAGCTGAGCGCCCAATATCTGTCCGGTATGGTGCTGGAGCGGGCCAATCTAGAGGTCAGTGATTATCAGATATTTTTAGATGAAATGTATCTTACCTCCCCGGTTATGCACATACTTGGATATTATACAGCAGATGGCACGTGGGAAAGCTGGACTGGCTGGAAGGAGAAAAAGGAATATCCGGTCTTCCGGAAGTTTGATATTCTTCAGTACAATCATATATTTGGAAAGAAAAACCGGGTGGACTCTATCTTTTCGTTGCCCGTAGAAAAGGACGCCTCATGAAACAGCACACATTCGCGATTTCAGCATATCAAGATTCCCCGTACTTAGAGGCCTGCATCCGTTCGCTGAAACAGCAGACGGTTCCAACAGATACGATTCTGTGTACCTCTACGCCCGGCGTTTCCATCGAGGCGCTGGCAGAGAAGTACCGGATTCCTCTTTACGTCAGAGACGGGGCAAGCGGGATCCGGGACGACTGGAATTTTGCCTACCATATGGCGGACAGCCGATTCGTGACCATCGCCCACCAGGACGACAGGTACCACAGGGACTATGTGAAAACACTGCTTCAGCAGAGCGGCAGATATCCTGACATGACACTCTTTACCAGCGATTACTTCATTGTAAAAAACGGAAACTCCAACACAGGGACGTGGAGCTGCTGGTGAAACGGATTCTCCGCCTGCCACTCAGCTTCCCGGGGCTGAATCACCTGACCATGGTAAAGAAAAGCGCGCTTGTATTCGGGAATCCGATCTGCTGCCGGCCTGCGCCTACAATAAGGAAGCAATTGGGGAGCCGCTGTTCACCTCCCCCTACAAGTTCGCTCTGGACTGGGACACTGTTTTAGAGCTTGCCAAAAGGCCCGGAAGATTTATCTGCGTGGAAAAGCCACTCCTCTATTACCGGATTCACGGGGAGGCCGCCACTAAGAAATGTATTTTGGACCACAGCCGGCTGCGGGAGGAGACAGAAATGTTCGCGAAGTTCTGGCCGCCATTTTTCGTCAGACTGCTGATGCATTACTATAAAAAAGCGTATCGCTTTTATGATTGACGGAGAAACTGCCGCATGAAAAAGAAAGAGACAGGTATTTTGGCAGTGCTGGCTGTTTTGGCCGCGGGACTGCTTTTTATTGGGGCGGACCGGCTGATTTTACACGGAATCCTGGCCCCTATATGAAAAGAGCGGAATTTGTTTCGATGTCGGTGGAGCTGCTCTTGTTTTTTGGATGGGTGCTGTGGTTTAGCGCCGGAGAGTGGGACGGAAGGCTACAGGCAGGGGGAATCCTGTCTGCTGTTTTTGCGTTTACCTGGGCGCATCAGAGCTTTACGGCCCTGGCTGTGGCGGGAGTTTACATGCTTTACCTAACGGCGCTGGGAAGACTGTTTACGCGGCTGGTCCAAAAGGGCCCGTGGCAGCCCTTGTCCTTTGAGCAGGCCTGCGCCGGATTCCTGGCAGGAAGCGGTATCTGGATCTGTATGGTGTGTGTTCTCTCCGCCTTTGGTCTGGGGGGGGATCCCCCAGCTTAAGCTGGCGGCCCTGGCAACCGCTGTCCTGGTGCTGCCGTTGGAGATCCGGGAACTGAAAAAACACCGGTTTTTGGTGTGTGGGGGACAGAGGGGCAGCCAGGTGGTCTCCCCACGGCTGGCAGAGATACCTGTTTCCGCTGATCCTTACCATGATGGCGCTGCAGGGCCGGCCGGATGAATGTGGCCATGGATTACGACTCCCTCCACTATGGCCTGCGCTCCGCGTATATTCTGGACAACGGGCAGGTATTTATGAAAACCTGGGCAACATAAATCTGGTTTACACCTACTCTAAGGGGCTGGAGGTCCTGACCCTGCCTCTGAACATAAGCTCGTCCTACAGCTTTGTTCTGGCGTTTAATTTGTGGATAACGGCAGGAATTCTGGTATTGGTGTATAAAATTACGGAGGAAAGCGGCTGGAAAGGGCTGCGGTCTGGCGGCCGCGGCCGTCACCTCTGTATACCGGCGGTCACAAACATGGGGGATCACGGCGAAAAGTGATTCTATAACACTGCTGGTTCAGCTGATCCTGCTATACTTTATGTTTTCCTTTGCGAGGAGAAGCAGGAGCACGAAAAGCTGCGCTGCCTGATAATAAGCGGCTGCGCCTGTCTGTTTACCTATATCCTGAAGCCGACCTCCCTGATATTTTCCACGGCGGTGTTCGGCATGGGGCTTCTCTATGGGCTTTTAACCGGCAGACTGCGGATGAAGCTTTCCGGCCGGTTCTGGCTGTTCGCGCTGCCACAGGTCTTCTCCTGGCTGGGGATCTGGCTGAGGACCCTGCAGCTGACCGGGGTGCCGGTAACCTCCGTATTTACCTCGGTTTTCAGCCTTCTTGGATTCGGGTAAAGTGGCCCTTCGCTTTTGCGCCTATGCCGAGTAATGGAAGTAAAGAAGGTGTTTTCCAGAACCTGTACGTCCTGTCAGGCGTCTCTTTCACATACTGGCGGCCCCACGGGGAGGATATGAGCCACACGGTTATTGCCTGGGGAACAGGGGTCATCGCAGTCCTGTTTACTGCCGCGGCAGCCTATGGGATCGCAAGGCTTCAGAGCCGGAAAAAGGAACGCCCCCGCCGTGGCCTGCCTGTGGACGATGCTTCTGCCTCTGACCGTTGTCTGTCTGATTAGCATCCGGAGACTGTGGCAGGTAGACGGGAATTATTTTATGCTGTTTTATGTGATGACAGTCATTCTGGGACTGGCCATGGTCAGCCGGAATGGTTCTGCCGCCGCGGGAAGATGGTTTTTCATGGATTCTGGTTCCCATGCTGGGATTTAATATTCTGATTACAGCGCTTACCAACTGGTCCGGATATATCGGTTTTTCATCTCCCCGCCTGCTGCACGCGGGTTACTATAACCATCTGGAGGAAAACAGGAGGTGGCAGGAGCTGAAAGGAAACGCGGCTATCTGGAATATTCTGGCGGCGAACCCTGAGACGAGAGTGCTGGCCTTTGGGGAGCACCCCGGAGGTACTGTCATTTCCCTGCAATATCCAGTCCTACTATGATGTAACCGGCAGCGGAGGAAATGTAAGACTGGTAAAGACCCTGGACAGTTTTAAAGAGTTTCTCCGTTATGCCCAAACCGGTATATTTATGTGCAGCCGGCTATCTTGAGGAGGGGACCAGGGCCTGTGACATTATCCGGTATATGATTGAGGACGGCAGCCTGACGGACATCCGCTGCGAAATATGGCAACATTCTCGGGACGGTGAACCTGGACGGAGATCTGACGTCAGATCCGGAGGCAGCTATGGAGGAATTTGACAGACTGTATCAACTGAAAAATAAGGAGTAAGAGCATGAAGACCAGAATTTCCAGGAATGATATAATCGTCCTGCTTCTTTTAGGAGCATTTGGTTCTTTATTAACCGGCATATTGAAATCAAGGGATTGTATATGGACGATCTCTACCTGTGGTCCTGTTACGGGGAACAATCCTTCCTGCAGTATATTTTTCCAATCGGCAGCACCCGCTTCCGGTTTATCTATTATATCGCTTCCTGGCTGGAGCTGTGGTTTATCGGAACCCATGTCAATTGGCTGGTTCCCATCAATATCCTGCTGAATGTGCTGACAGCCTGGACGGTTTATGGAATCGGAAAAAAGCTGAGCCGTTCCTGCCCGGCCGGGGTTTTTATGCGGAGTCATGTACCTTCTATCCCGGTTTTCCTTATTACCAGATCAGCCAGGTATACGGGCTGATGGAAACCATGGCTTTGTGGGCCGCTGTGGTGATTTTGTATCTGCTGTACCGGTTTTTGAATGAGAGCAGACACAGCGGGAGTATTTTGCGGCCGCCAATATCCTGTATTTCGCGGTCCTGCTTTATACACGAGCGGTACATGGCATTGCTGCCCTTGTTTTTTATGGCGCTCCTGTTCAAGCTTCATAAAAAACTGTTTTTATGGCTTCTGCCCGCCGGCAATTTTCTGCTGGTGCTTCTGATCCGTTTCCTGACAATCGGCACGCTGTCGCCTGCAGGAACGGGAGGTACGGATGTGGCGGACACTTCAGCGTGGCGGGGGCTGTGCGGTTCGCCTGGGACCAGGTGGCGTATGTGTTTGGAATCAGCGCCGGCCCTACCTATCTAAGCGGGCTTTCCTGGGCGGAGACGCCGTTAAAAATCCGCTGTTTGGTTTTGGCGGCTGATTTAATGCTTTTGCTGCTGGTCTTCTGTTTCCTGTTCCGCCTGTTTGGAAAGCGGGGGAAATGGGAAGACTGTGTGGAAGAACATACTTCTGTTTCTGGCGTTTATGATCCTCTGCATCGGCGCCTCCAGCGTGACGGGTAAGGGTGGAAATGAGGTGGGTCTACGTATCCCTCACCGCGCCCTGCTGTTTCTGGCCTATATTTACGGAATTGTGACGGACGGGATACAGAATAAAAGGCGGCTGGCGCCCTTTGGGGCTCTGTTTCTGCTGTACGTTCTGCTCATGTTTCCGGCGGAGACGTTCTACCGGAGCCAGTTTCCGAATCTGTACCTGTGGCCCAACCAGCTTCGGTACAACTCTCTGGCTGAGGAAACCTATGAACGGTACGGCGATGAGCTGTTTGGAAAAACGATTTATATCATCGGCAATAGCTATGAGATGAGCGACTTTACGGCGGAAACCTTTTTTAAGGTCTACGATAAAAACAGACAGGCGGCGGGGACTCAGGTGATCCACATTGACAGTCTCCGGGATATCGGCCAGATTACGGACCGGATGCTGGTGCTGCGGGAGGACCCGGCCCACAATGCCTTCCAGGATATTACGGACTACGCGCGGACCCAGAAATGTGAGAGCATTACCGGTTATTACCGGGACAGCTGGATGGACCAGCAGGCCAAAATACGCGTAATGGCGGGAAAATCCGGGATTATCAATCTGCAGTGCGTATTTCCCGGAGAACCGGAAGGCGGAGAACAGTTCCGGCTGACCATAGACGGAGCCGAAAAGAAATTATCAGTATGGAAAACCGGGTTGCCGCCTATCAGGTCCAGGTCCGGCCCTATCAGACCGCGGAGCTGGAATTTGACAGTAATTTTTACGTAAAAAACGCGGAAGAAATCCGGGGAAAGACAAAATTAGCTATGCTTGTTACAATAACTGTAGAATGATATTATTTGAGGTCTTTCCCGTTAAGTTTGTTTATGATATAATATGGGGAAATTGGTGTTACGGTACGTCAATGAGGTATGTGGGACAATTGAAGGAGACAGCATGAAGCAAAAGTATATATACCGAGTCTTACCGGTGCTAGGAATCATCTTCTGTCTGTGGTATATCCACGAAGCTGCTTATGATGTGGTATATTCTGACTACGTCCGCCTGGTCAACAGTTATCTGCCGGATGTATGGAACCCCCATAAATTTTTTGTGGCTGATATTCTCACCAGAATCCCGGCCAATTATATAGGAAGAATTATTAATGTGACATTTTTCGGCTTTCAGATCACCTTTGACCGTGTGCTGGGAGTCCTGGGGCTGGGGATTGGCGCCCTGGTCCTGGGATTTTACTGTGGGAAGAAACAGTTGGGCGCTGTCTGGTTTGCCTGCCTGATGGTTCTGATGTTCAGCCTGAATAAATGGGAGATGCTGACCAACGGAAGCGGTTGGACGCATTTTCTGGCCTTTGCTTTCTTTTACTATCATTATCTGGTGCTGGACCGGGTGTGGAGCGGGGAGGAAAAGAGGTATGACCGGACCAGACTGGTGCTCCTGCCATTTATCACCACGCTGGCTGTTGCCGGCCCTATTGCGCGATCTACCTGGTGACGATCTGTCTGGCCTGTGGCTTCTGTATGCTTGCCGGCTATCTGAAAACCGGAAAGACCGACTGGCGCTATATGCTTTACGCAGCCTGCGCGGCCGTGTCCGTACTGCTTTATGTATGGAGCAGTTCCTATGCGGTGGAGGACCATGCGGGAGCAGTTCATGAGCCGCTTGTGGGAGCGCTGGCAGCCATGCCCAGTTTTTTCGTGAGATTTCTGGCCAAGTCTTTCTCGTCCATGGTTCTGGGCGGTGAGGAGGCGCTGAGTCTGCTGGAGCGCGGGATCATTCCTTCTGATTCCCTTCTGCTTTTCATCGGAATACTGGTAATTGCGGCATATGTGTTTGCGCTCTGGCTGAATTTCCGTTATCATATATATGAGACTACGGTATTTCCGCTTATGCTGCTGGCTGCCGGAGGGCTGAACCATGTGCTGATTATGCTGTCGCGCTGGATTTTTATTGATGAGAATTATGCCATGAGTTCCCGCTACGCCCTGCAATTCCAGGTTGGGATTATAGGAATTATTTTGACTGCCGGCCTGGTGTGGAGACAGATGAACCTAAAAAAAAGCCGGCTTTTACAGACTGCGGCAGTGCTGTTTACGGTCATGTTTCTGGCTGGCAATCTCTATACAACCGGAAAAGAGATACAGAAAGCCCCGCATAGAAGGGATAGCTATGAACGCATCGCGGAAGCAGCTGTTAATTTTGAGAGCAGGACGGATGACGAGCTGCGAAAGGTATTTGAATACCGGCAGAATGAGGAAGGAAGCGGAGCCAAAATCAGGGCCGCGCTGGAAATATTAAAGGAAAATCGTTGGAATGTGTTTTCGGACGCAGAGTGAAATCAGGAGGGATACGAATGAAGGTTGTACTGCTGGCAGGAGGCCTTGGAACCAGAATCAGTGAGGAAAGCCACTTAAAACCAAAACCTATGATTGAGATCGGGAGAAGCCGATTCTCTGGCATATTATGAAGTATTATTCAGAATTTGGGTTTCACGAGTTCGTGATCTGTCTTGGATATAAACAGTATGTGGTAAAGGAATTTTTTGCGGATTATTTCCTGCACACCTCGGATGTGACCATCGACCTGGCAAACAATGAGATGAAGGTGCATAACAATTACTCAGAGCGTGGAAGGTTACGCTGGTAGACACAGGTCTCCAGACCATGACAGGCGGCAGAATCAAAAGGATTCAGCAGTATGTGGGCGGGGAGCCGTTTATGCTGACCTACGGCGACGGAGTTGCCAACGTAGATTTGAAAAAGCTGGAAGATTTTCACAAAAGCCATGGAAAAACCGCAACCATCACAACCGTGAATCTGGACAATTAAAAGGCGTGCTGGATGTGGAGGAGGACAACACCATCAAATCCTTCCGGGAGAAAGACGACAGTGACAGCAGCCTGATAAACGGAGGTTTTATGGTGATGAATCCGGAGATTTTCGACTATTTGAAGGATGATTCCACCGTCTTTGAGCGGGAGCCTATGCAGCAGCTGGCGGGCAAAGGGGCAGCTGATGTCTTTCCGGCACGATGGTTTCTGGCAGTGTATGGACACTCCTCAGCGGGAGATGAAGAAACTGGAAGAATTATGGCAGTCCGGCAGGGCGCCATGGAAGGTATGGGATAATTAATGAACCGTATGCTGGAGTTTTATAGAGGAAAGAAAGTGCTGGTAACCGGACACACTGGTTTTAAAGGTTCTTGGCTCTGCAGGGTGCTGACCCTGGCGGGAGCCGATGTTACCGGGTATGCTCTGGAACCGCCCACCGATCCCAGCCTGTTCCAGATTATGGGGCTGGAAGATACCATGCGCTCCGTGACCGGGGATATCCGGGATCTGGACCACTTAAAGCAGGTATTTGAATCGGCGCGCCCTGAGATCGTATTCCACTTGGCTGCCCAGCCGATTGTGCGGGATTCCTACAAAGAGCCTGTATATACTTACGAGACAAACGTGATGGGTACCGTGAACATTCTGGAATGTGTGCGGCTGACCCCATCCGTCAAGTCGTTTCTAAATATAACCACAGACAAGGTCTACGAGAATCAGGAGTGGGAGTACGGTTACCGGGAATGTGATCCGCTGGATGGCTATGATCCCTACTCTAACAGCAAATCCTGCTCCGAGCTGGTGACCCACAGCTACCAGAAATCCTTTTTTCAGGATGGGCGCTGCGCTGTCTCCACATCCCGGGCCGGCAATGTGATCGGAGGAGGGGATTTCGCTAATGACAGGATTATTCCGGACTGTATCCGGGCCGCCTCGTCCCACAGGGATATTATTGTGCGGAACCCTCATTCCACCAGACCCTATCAGCACGTTTTGGAACCACTGTCTGTATATCTGACAATTGCCTGGAAACAATATGAAGACAGGAGGCAGCAGGGGTATTATAATGTAGGCCCTGACGACTTGGACTGCGTGACCACGGGAACGCTTGTCACCATGTTCTGCCAGGCGTGGAAAGACGGTGTGAAATGGGTCGATAAATATGACGGAGGACCACATGAGGCCTCCTTTCTCAAACTGGACTGCTCCAGGATTAAGACAAAATTCGGCTGGCATCCCCGCTATCATGTGAGGGAGGCGGTGGAGAAAACGATTGCCTGGTCCAGGGCATATCTGGATGGAGAAGATATGCTGGAGGTGACAGATCGGCAGATCAGGGAGTTTTTCTCCGGGGAGGAGCCGTTATCATAAAGAAAGGAATAAAAGCTATGTTTGAGAATATGACCGAGCAGGAGGCCAGAAAACAGATTTTGGAGCTGGTGTCCGGCTACTGTGATACGTACCATAATAAGAAGAAGCCCTATGAACCGGGGGAGCGGATCCCCTATGCCTCCCGGGTGTATGACCACGAGGAAATGGTCAATCTGGTGGACAGCGCTCTGGAGTTCTGGCTTACGGCCGGCAGATATACGGATCAGTTTGAAAAGAAACTGGCGGAATATCTGGGAGTCAAATACTGTTCCCTCGTAAACTCTGGTTCCTCCGCGAATCTGACTGCGTTTATGGCCCTGACATCCCCGCTTTTGGAGGACCGCAGGATCAGGCGCGGGGACGAAGTCATCACAGTGGCGGCAGGATTTCCCACTACCGTGACTCCGGCGATTCAGTTTGGCGCGGTTTTGGTGTTTGTGGATGTAACCATACCGCAGTACAATATCGATGTGTCTATGCTGGAACAGGCATATTCACCAAAGACAAAGGCTGTGATGATCGCTCACACCCTGGGCAATCCCTTCGATCTCTCGGCAGTGAAGGAGTTCTGCGACAGGCATGGACTCTGGCTGGTGGAGGACAACTGCGATGCGCTGGGAAGCCGCTACACCATAGACGGAACCGAAAAACTGACCGGCTCCATCGGGGATATCGGAACCTCCAGCTTTTACCCGCCCCACCACATGACCATGGGAGAGGGCGGAGCGGTCTATACCAGCAGCCCTCTGCTTAACAAGATCATCCGCTCCTTCCGCGACTGGGGCCGCGACTGTGTATGCCCCTCGGGAAGGGATAATATGTGCGGCCACCGGTTTGACAGACAGTTCGGCCAGCTTCCTCTGGGCTATGACCACAAATATGTGTACTCTCATTTTGGATATAATTTAAAGGCCACCGATCTCCAGGCCGCTGTGGGCTGCGCGCAGCTGGAGAAGTTTCCTTCCTTTGTAGAGCGGAGAAGGCAGAATTTCGACCGCCTGAGAGCGGCGCTTTCCGGTCTCGAGGACAAGCTGATTCTTCCGGAGCCGTGCGCGAATGCGAGACCCAGCTGGTTCGGGTTTTTAATTACCTGCCGGGAGGGAGTTGACAGAAACGAGGTAGTCCGCCGCATCGAATCCAAAGGAGTTCAGACCAGGATGCTGTTTGCCGGGAACCTGACTAAGCATCCCTGCTTTGACGAGATGCGTGAAACCGGAGAGGGCTACCGGATTGTGGGAGATTTGAGCAATACAGACCGGATTATGTCAGACACCTTCTGGGTTGGCGTTTACCCCGGCATGACGGCCGCGATGCTTGACTATATGGCGGAGATGATCCGGGAGGCCGTGAAATAAAACGCGGCGGGAAAGGAGCCTGATGGATGAGTAAGACCTATGACCTTACCAGAGTTCATGAGACGAATCTGCGGATTCTGAAGGAGATAGACCGGATCTGCCGGAAATACAACATTCACTATATGCTGGATGCGGGGACGCTTTTAGGCGCGGTGCGCCATAAGGGATTTATTCCCTGGGATGACGATGCGGACGTGGCGTTTACCAGAGAAAATTACGATGCGTTTATGAAGGTGGTAAGGAGAGAACTGCCGGAAGGTATGACCCTGCTGACGCCGGGTTCTTACCGGAATGGAACCGCTTTTTATGATTTCACCAGCAGAATTATTTTTGAAAAGAGCCAGATGCATGAGAACACCCCAATGATGCGGTTTTATGAAGGAAAGCTGAATCATCTGTGGGTAGATTTATTTACCATTGACAAGCTTCCGGAGGGAAAACCGGCCGCGGTTTTTACCAGACTTCTCCACACGGTGATCTATGGTTTGGCTATGGGGCATCGGTATCATCTGGATTACAAAAAATATACGATGCCCAACCGGCTGTTTGTGGCCGTTTTGGCTGCGGTTGGGAAACGGATTCCGCTGAAAGCGCTGATCCGCCTCCAGCACGCGGCGGCCCTGAAGGACCGGAAGAAAAAGACGGACCTGCGCTATTACAGCAACTATCAGCCCGATTATCTTTATGTTACCTTAAAAAAGCAGTGGTGCGGGGAGACCGAGGACCTGGAGTTTGAAGATACCAGACTGATGGTTCCCAAAGGCTGGGACCAGGTGCTCACCTGGGTGTACGGGGATTACAGAAAGCTCCCGCCGCCAGATAAACGAGTGCCGGCTCATTCCAGTATGGATATACAAATATTTGACTGACAGATAAGCAGAGGAACAGATGATGAAAAAAAAGATTTCGGTAGTCGTGTCTGTGTACAATGAGGAACAGGCGCTGAACCTGTTTTATACAGAGACGAAAAAGGTGCTTGAAAATCTGGAATGGGATTATGAACTGCTGTTTGTCAACGACGGCAGCCAGGATGGCAGCTTGAAAATCATGAAAGATATTGCCGGAGTGGACCCCAAAGCCAAGCTGGTCAACTTTTCCAGAAACTTCGGCCATGAGGCGGCTATGATTGCCGGCATCGATTACAGCGGCGGGGATGCCATCGTGTGTATGGATGCAGACCTGCAGCACCCGCCGGAATGTATTCCGGAGATTATCGGCAAGCTGGAGGAGGGCTATGAAATTATCAACATGGTCAGAACCAGAAATGAATCGGCTGGAAAGCTTAAAAATTTCACGTCCGCGGCTTTTTACCGTCTGATTAATACCGTAGCCGATGTTCATTTTGAGAGCAATGCCTCTGATTTTTTCGCCATCAGCCGCAGGGTAGCCGGGGTTTTGATGGACAATTACAGAGAAAAGGTTCGGTTTTTGAGAGGCTATGTGCAAAATATAGGCTTTGATAAAACGGTGATCGAGTATGAGGCGAGAGCCAGAGTGGCCGGTGTCAGCAAGTACAACATTAAGAAATTAATGACCTTCTCGGTCAATACCATTATGAGCTTTTCCGATCTTCCTCTGAAGCTTGGAATCTATGCGGGAATCGGAGCCGCTTTGCTGGGGCTGGTTATGATGATTTATACCATATTCACATGGGTCAGTGTGGGGGCGCCCAGCGGTTATGCCACAATTGTGGTTCTGCTCTGCTTTATGTTTGCCATATTGTTTATTATCATTGGCATTATTGGAGAATATATCTCGGTACTGTTTACAGAATTAAAGGACAGACCGATTTATATAGTTAAAGAAACTGAAAACATTGAAAGCTAACGACATCAACATCAGGAAAGGGGAAAAACATTGAAAGTTAGTGAAGCGACATGCAAAAGGATCAGAGAGTTGTGCTGGCAGAGGCGTATGACAGAATTTAAGCTTATCGAGCTGGCAAAGATTCCGCCGTCTACCTTCAAGAGTATTCTTGGCGGCAGAAGCAAGAATCCGGGAATCGGAAACATCAGAAAAATTGCTGGGGGATTGGGGATCTCCGTAAGGGAGTTTTTTGATTCTGATTTATTCGACAACTTAGATCCGGAGGAGGTAAAACAAAAAATGAGGCCGCGGCACGAGTCACTTAGTGCCGCGGCCTCATTTTCCGCCTTTGCCGGTTTTGCTTATTATTTGGCGGAATTCAGATACTCCTTTGCATCCTTGAAGAAGCTGGCGATAATCAGCACGACGATGATGCCGATTGGAAAGGCCGCGATAATCGAAACTGTCTGCAGATTGCTCATAGAGTTTTTGGAAAAAATTAAGGCAATGGGAAACAGAATCAGCATAACGGCCCAGAACAGCTTTACGTATTTGTGGGGCTGTTCCTCCGGCAGCAGCTCCTTGTAGGAATAGGAGGAGGCAACCATAGTAAGCGCATCAAAGGAGGTCGCGTAAAACAGAATCATGGTAACCGCCAGCAGCAGCAGGACCAGGGCGGGAAAGGGAAGGGTTTCTATAATCTTTATAATGGTCTCATAAAGATTTTTGGTAGCGCTGTAGAAGCTTATGATATCCAGTCTCCCGGAGGTTTGTAATCCAAGGCTGTAATTGCCCAGAATAATAAAGGAGGTAAAGGTTCCGGACAGTCCGAAAAAATAGCCACCCAGAATGGTCTGCTTAATGGTCCGTCCCTTGCTGATAGAACCGATAAAAAATGGAGTCGCTACACACCACACCATCCAGTAGGCCCAGTAGAATATGGTCCAGTTCTGGGGGAAGAACGAGGTTCTTGAAGCGTCGGTCCAGGTAGACAGGCCTATAAAATTCTGGGCCAAATTTCCCAGGGCCGCAAATCCTGTTTCAACAATATATCTGGCTTCCCTTCCTCCGATTAAGACAAATAAAAGCAGGGCGAAGAAGCAGCAGGTACAATATGCGGCCAGATTCGCGATTCCTTTCATACCAAAATAAACGGTTACCGTATACACAATGGCGATTATCAGAAGGATGGAAATCGTCATCCAGTTACTCGAGGCAAGACCTGTAACTTTGCTGAGGGCCAGGGACAACAGCGGCGTTGCCACAGAAAACGTGGTGGCTGTGCCGGCCAGCAGCGCGAATACGGCCAGCAGGTCAATCAGCTTCCCCCAGAATCCGTCAACCTTCTTTCCCAGAATGGGGCGGCAGGCTTCTGAATACTTCTGCTTTGTCCTCTTTTTCACATGAAGCATAAACCCGAAGGCCACAGCCAGCACCACATAGAAGCTCCAGGGAATCGGGCCCCAGTGAAACAGAGGATAGGTAGAAGCCCAGTCCTGTATGGATCCCATCTGCGCCAGATGAGGTTCGTTGGCATAGGAAATCCATTCACAGAGAGAGTAAAACAGAATGTCCGCGGCCAGACCGGCTGTAAACATCATGGTCCCCCATTTAAAAGGAGAGTATTCCGGCTTATCGGTATCACCCAGCCGTATGGTTCCATATTTAGAAAACGCGATATAAATAGAGCAGATAAAAACACCCAGCCCGATAACCAGATAATAAACACCGAATTCATTTCCCAAGAACCCCCTGATATTACCAAGGACTTCGGTAGAACCAGTGGGATATATCATAAATAAAAAGCAAAGCAGAATAATACAGATAAAAGGAATAATTGTGGTAACCCAGTCCAATCTTTTAAATAATGGTTTGCTGTTCAAATTTTCCATGCCGGTTTTCCTCCCATGGCGTTCAAAATTATTTATAAATTAAATATATTGAACATGATACCATCATTACCAGTATATTGCAAGCAAAAAATATTACAATTTTCTGACAATATTCAAAGGGCCTGTAAAAACCAAAGATTTTTATATATAATAAAGGACAGACAGGATTCAGACAGAAAATTAAGAGAGGTAAGACAATGAGATTTTTTTAAAGAATGGGGCAGAACAGCCGCAGGAATTTTAATCTGTTCCGCGCTGATTTTGACAGGTAGTATTCAGCTTCAGCGGCAGCTGGCTGTTTGGGATCGTATTGAAGATTCAGCAGAAGAACCGCTTATAATAAAACTGAACGGAGCCGGAGTCTCCAGCAGAAAGCCGAGTATACGGGCTGGCTCCTCCACACCCCAGGCAGGACCGGGGGGGAAAGGTGTTCCAGGGAGGAAAGCTGACCATGCTTTCCAATCAGACAGCCAGCCAGATGATGTCGTTTATACTGGAGTCCAAAAACGGGGACTTGGTAGTCTTTGACGGCGGAACCCCAGGCGACGCGGGGGTATCTGCTGGATACGCTGCGGGCCAAAGGCGGACATGTCAGCGCCTGGTTCATTACGCATCCCCACTCAGACCACGTGGGAGCGCTGACTACGATTCTGAATAATCCGGACCACGGCCTGACCATTGACCAGCTTTACTATTCCTTTGCGGCGGCAGATTGGTATAAGCAGAATGAAGAATACCGGGCAGACATGGTATTCCAGGCGGTTGACGCGTTTCAAAAGCTGCCGGCGGAGCGCCGCCACGCCGATATTTCAAAGGGGCAGGTAATTCAGGTGGGAAGCATTGCTGTGACCGTTATGAATAAGCCATACCTTTTTGAGAAGAATTCCATCAATAACAGCTCCGTAGCTTATAAGGTTGAGATGGAAGGTAAAAAGATACTATTTTTGGGAGATATGGGACCCGATGCGGGGGACCGGCTTTTGTCTGAATATGGAGTCGATGGATTGAAGGCTGATCTGGTTCAGATGGCCCACCACGGACAGTACGGGGTAAATAAGCAGGTGTATGAAGCCATCACTCCCCAGATCGGTCTGTGGCCCACGCCCAGCTGGCTGTGGAATAATGACAATGGCCAGGGGGCGGGTACCGGCCCGTGGTTTACTCAGGAGACGATTCAGTGGATGGAGGAGCTTGGCGTTAAAAATTATAGTATCAAGGATGGGGATCAGATCGTCGAATAAAACTTAAACGGATAAACAGTGAGGGACCGGGGCGGCAGATCTGCCGCCCCGGTCCCTCACTGTTTATCCGTCTACATTCAGGCCGCTGTGATAGGAGTAATTTCCAAGCTCTTTTAACAGCTTGTTGAAATCATGCTGATTCATAGGTACTTCGCTGCTTATCATTTCATTTAAGAGATAAAAGACGCCGTTGCATTTGTTGAGGGTCTGCCGGAAAAGCTGGGGAAAGGAGGCGGTGGAAGCCAAACGCTTATCCCAGGGGTTACACCAGATTTCATGGTTTAGGTTGTAACAGCTCCTTATGTCCGGCTGTTCATCACTTACAATCTTTGTGGAGGCAATGGGGTTTTTCAAAAAAATATTTTCCACAAACTCAATTCTGTTTTTCTTTTTCCCGGACCGGTCCGCCAGAATACGGCCTCCAAAGCGCATGGCCAGAATCGAACGGTGGACCATGGCCGGCGTTACCTGGAAGTTATTTCTGTAATTTACCGGGTAATAGGTTTGATTAATACACTCTGCCATAAAACGGGAGATAAACTGCATCTCCAATCCATTGAGGCAGATCGTGGCTGCCTGATTAAACTGGGATGGCTTTTTCTTTTTAAATTTCATAAGAAGCAGCGCATCGATGTCATTTTCCAGCTTGGCGTGTAGACCGTGGTAGTGGTTGCTGGGATTGCGGACATCGTAGTCTATCCGTCCGTAAACGTAAGGGTGGCAGATGGAATCCCCGATATAGTGACAGAAAAAGCCTGCCAGATAGGCCAGACCTTCTTCTCTCTGCTGTCGGGAAGGAATCTCCGAAAGCTGCTTTAAATAATTTAAAAAAAATTCACTGACATGGCTTTCGTGCATGTAGGAGCCCACATTCCGGTAATCGCGATGACGTAAAATCGGTATGTTGTAGAAAAACATATCCGGTCCCTGAAGACCAAGCTGGTATAGCCAGCGGTATTTGGCAATAATATATTTTAACTGGTTATTAGGCAGATCACTGTAAGCCTTCATTCCAAAAATATAATGTGTGGTAAAACCAGGCATGTAAATCCATCTCCCTTCTTACTTTTAGTCCTATTATATCATAAAAGAATCTTGTTTCCTATGCATAGTTTTGGCAATTTGGGAATAAATGATACAAAAGGAAGCGGAAGGAGAAACAGGATGATACATCAGCTGCACGAAGTGATCTGGGGACCGTGGATGCTGTTTTTATTTCTGGCGGCAGGCATAATTTATACAATAAAATCCCGTTTCTTCCAGTTTCGGGGAATTCGGTACTGGTGGAGGGAAACAATAGGAAGCGTGGGGCAGAAAGCGGGGCCGGGAGACAAAAAACATATTACCCAGTTCCAGTCGGCCTGTACGGCTCTGGCGGCCACCATCGGCACCGGAAATATTGTGGGGGTGGCGACAGCCCTAACTGCGGGAGGATCTGGAGCACTGTTCTGGATGTGGATATCCGCCATGATCGGAATGGCAACCGGGTATGCGGAGACTATGCTGGGGATCAAATACCGCTACAGGGATAACCGCGGAGCGTGGATCAGCGGACCCATGGTATATCTGGAGCGGGGGCTGGGAAAAAATGGCTGGGAATGATCTACAGCCTTTTCTGTATTCCCGCTTCCCTGGGTATGGGAAGTATGGTTCAGTCCAATTCCATATCAGAGACGCTGGAATACTCCTTTTCTTTCTCCCCCATGGCGGTGGGGGTAGCGGTGACTGTGCTGGCTGCCATGGTGGTGTGGGGCGGAATCGGGCGGATAGCCCATGTTACAGAAAAGCTGGTGCCGTTCTCCGCCGGTATATACATATTCTTTTCTCTGATTGTAATATTATCCTGCTACGAAAAGCTCCCGTCTATAGTTCGGCAGATTTTTATTTCCGCCTGGGCGCCGTCCTCCGTGGCCGGAGGCTGTGCAGGCTATGGGATCAGCAGGAGTATACAATACGGCATATCAAGAGGCGTATTTTCCAATGAAGCCGGCCTGGGCAGCATGGCGATTCTCCACGGCGCCGCAGAAAATACAACGCCGCAAAAGCAGGGAATGTGGGCTATGTTCGAGGTGTTTTTTGACACCATTTTGATCTGTACCCTGACGGCGCTTGTGATTTTATGCATCACAGACGGGGATGCGGCAGGAGCAGGCTATGACGGAGCAGTGCTGACCAGCTACTGCTTTTCAAAACGGCTTGGGCCTCTTGGAGAATATCTGGTGGCATTTTCCATGATTCTGTTTGCGTTTGCCACAATCATTGCATGGTATTACCTGGGGGCAGGCAGTCTGCCGCTTTTCTGACAGACCATGTAACATTTATCGCCAGGCGGCCGCGGCTCAAAGAGGCAATTGTCTGCCATGGCTATACATTCCTGTACCTGATGGCTGTTTTCACAGGCTGCGTTGCCAGACTGGAAACGGTTTGGGAGCTGTCCGATATATGGAACGGGCTGATGGCCATACCAAACATGGCGGCTCTGTTATTTTTGATGAAAGAAGTGAAATTTCCAAAAATCAGATAAAAACAAGCATATACGCAATACAAGAAAGAGGTACCGTACAATGGGTGGCAGCCAATTGCACGATACCTCTTTCAACGCGTATATTTACTAGAAAAAGGGAGGAGAGCTGATAATCTCTTATCAGCCCAAGTATTATGAAAAAATCTTATAAGCATTGTCTAAACAACTGATCTGTTGTTTATGGTTATAGTATAGGCATAAATCATGAAGAAACCATGTTAATTATGTAAAAGGTTTTTGAATTAGTTTTGAACAAAATATGAACGGCTGGACAAAAGCAGGGAAGTCTGATAGACTTATTTTATTGAATTTAAGAAGACAAGGAGAGCAAACATGAAGAATCCAGTTGTTACGATTGAGATGGAAGACGGAGGGATGATTAAAGCGGAGCTTTATCCCGAAACCGCGCCCAATACTGTAAATAATTTTATCAGCCTGATTCATAATCAATTTTATGACGGTCTGATTTTCCACCGCGTCATCAACGGTTTTATGATCCAGGGCGGCTGCCCGGACGGAAACGGTATGGGCGGCCCCGGATATTCGATTAAAGGCGAGTTTAACCAAAATGGATTTACCAACCAGTTAAAGCATGAAGCCGGAGTACTGTCCATGGCCCGGGCGATGAGCCCAAACTCCGGTGGGTCCCAGTTTTTCGTTATGCATAAAATTCTCCCCATTTAGACGGAGCCTACGCGGCGTTTGGAAAGGTAATTGAGGGAATGGATGTGGTCAATAAAATCGCGGATGCCAAGACCGATTACAACGACCGGCCTATGACGGCTCAGAAGATGAAAACGGTCACTGTGGATATCTTCGGGGAGACTTATCCGGAACCGGAAAAGTGTTAATGGAATATGGTGACTGAGAGGCAGGTTCTGATTGACGGACAGGCTTATGATCTGACAATTTCTGATGAGGAGGAGGCTCTCCTCGCCGCCGCGGCGGCGGGGAGAGCCGTTCTTGGCATATGGGATCCAAAAGCTCCCTTTAAATCCCTGCGGCCAGCCGTCTACCTGGCGGAAGATCCGGGAGATGTGACAGAGGAACTGGCCCGGAGAGTGGTCAGGCGGCATTTGAGGCTGCCCTGGCCGATCTGTGAGACGGAAAGACTCTTGATCCGCGAATTCCAGGAAAGCGATGCCTTACGGCTTTCCGGTTTTCTGAGTGAGGAGAGTACAGAGGCGGACCGCCTGTTTGCCCGGCGGGAAACGCTGGAGGCCTATATAGCCTGTCAATATGGCTTTTATGAATATGGTATCTGGGCTGTGATAGAAAAGCAGACCGGACAGCTGACAGGCAAGGCAGGAATTACAGATTTTGAGTTGGAGACAGGAGCTTTGGGGAAAGAAATTGGTTATCATATTTTCGGGCCCTACAGGAGAATGGGGTATGGGGAGGAAGCTGCCAGGGCTGTGGAGGCTTACGGCCACGATATTCTGAAAGCGGATTACCTCTATGCCAGGATTCCCTTCTCTAACCCAGCATCGGTCCGACTGGCAGAAAAGCTGGGATTCAAAGCCGTAAGCCAGACGGTCAAACCAGAGGGCGGCTGTGTGCTATTTAAAAAATAATGAATTGTTTATTTTTTAGACATCCAAAAAACACAATTTTCCTCTATACTTTTCAATGTAATGGTTGCGGAAAAGAGGGTGGAACGTGGAACATGGCAGCGGAAGCCGGAATTCTGGAAGAAGAATATTTAAAATTTATTCAGCCCTATGAGGATGCCCTGAAAAATATACGGATGCGGCTTGAGGTTCTCAATGACGACTACAGGAGAAACTATCAGAATTATCCGATTCACAATATTCAGTACCGAATCAAGAAAAAAGAGAGCATCGAACATAAACTGCGCAAGCGGGGGTTTGAGATTTCTGCTTTGATGGCCAGGGATTATCTGACGGATATTGCCGGAATACGGATTATATGTTATTTTGTCCGGGATATAGAAGCCGTGGTTTGTCTGTTAAAAAAACAGTTGGATATTGTAACGATCAAGGAGTCTGACTATGTGAAAAATCCAAAACCCAACGGATATAGAAGCTATCATATTGTTTTCGGTGTACCTGTTTATCACACCAATGGAATGGAATATTATCCGGTAGAGATTCAGCTGCGGACCATGTCCATGGATTTGTGGGCCAGTATGGAGCCCCCCCCCCCCCCCCCCCCCCGGATCTGTTATAAAAAGGATGATACCTGCCGGGAGGGAGCCGCGGCAGGCTTCACCGAATACGCCAGGACGCTGGATAAGCTGGAGCGGGACATGAGCGGATGGATTGACGAATAAAACCGATTACATTGAGCAAGCCCCGGTGGTATGTACCGGGGCTGCTCCTTTGGGTATGTATTCTAAAGTATAAGAGGAAGGCGTTTATAAATCGAAATGGAAGCCTGCGTAAGCGCTCATATTGTGCTCATGAGCATCCAATCCGTCTAATTGTTCCTGATCGCTGACTCTAAGACCGACGGTCTTGTCGATTAATGTGAAGATAACCGTTGCCATAATCAGTACGTATACTACAACAGAGCCAACACCGATCAGCTGGGTAACGACACTGCAGCCGGTGCCGAACACGCCGGTGAGAACAGTGCCCAGCATGCCGCAGGCGCCGTGAACGCCGATCGCGCCTACCGGATCGTCGACCTTGATTACCTTGTCGACGAACTCGATTACTAAAACAACGAAAATACCAGCGATTGCTCCGATCAAAATAGCTTCATAATCATTGACGACATCACAGCCTGCCGTAATAGCCACAAGGCCGGCCAGAGCGCCGTTGAGAGTCATGGACACATCAGGTTTGCCATATCGGACCCAGGTAAAGAGCAGGGTAGCCAGAGTAGCCGCGCAGGCAGCCAGGTTTGTGGTCATCGCAATGTCGCCTAAATTGGTTGTGGCCGCGGTTGTTGATCCACAGTTGAAACCAAACCAGCAGAACCAGAGAATAAATACGCCTAAAGCGCCTACGGTGATGTTATGGCCGGGAATTGCCCTCGGGGTTCCGTCAGCTGCGTATTTACCGATACGTGGTCCTACGATTTTAGCGCCCACAAGTGCGCAAAGACCGCCCACCATGTGTACTGCCGTAGAGCCGGCGAAATCGTGAAAGCCCAGCTGGGATAACCAGCCGCCCCCCCAGATCCAATGTCCGGTAAGGGGATATATGAAGATACTGATTGCCGCGGAGTAAACAAGATAAGCGGAGAATTTGGTTCTCTCTGCCATAGCTCCGGAAACAATCGTCGCTGCTTGTCGCGCAGAATACAGTATGGAATATCATAAATACGCCGATAGGAAGTCCGTTTAACATTCCCTGGGAATCGGCCAGGGAGTATGGGCGGAAGAAGCCGCTGCTTCCTATAATTCCGTTTAAATCATTTCCGAACATGATCGGAAATCCCAGAATGAAGAAAAACAGAGAGCCCAGCACAAAATCCATAAGATTTTTCATCAGAATGTTACCGGCGTTTTTCGCCCTCGTGAAGCCTGTTTCTACCATCGCGAAGCCGGCCTGCATAAAGTAAACCATAAACGCGCCCAGCATCGTCCACATAATATTCATTAATAAGGTTGTATCAGTCATAATCATTACCTCCACGTTATCGTATCATTATTTTCCTGATTTCATTTCCAGCATCCGGACAGCTCTGAATGAACCTCTGCCACAAACAGAAAAAGATAACCGCCTTCAGGCGATTATCTCCTTTGATAATCTCAGATGCTGCATGGGTATTTGGTTTTCAATTACAGAGCACTGACGCCCCGCTCACCGGTACGGATTCTAACCGCATCCTGAACATCATAGACAAAGATTTTCCCGTCGCCATAATTACCGGTGGTAATCTCGCGGACAACTTTTGCCACAATCAGGTCCGCGGATTCCTCAGAGACAACGGTCTCCACCTTTACCTTAGGAAGCAGATTTACCGTATACTCAGTTCCGCGGTACATCTGCGTGTGACCCTTCTGGTTGCCGTAGCCCATGATGTTGCTAATCATGATACCGTTCGCTTTAGAATCTTCCAGAATCCCTTTCAATTCTTCAAGCTTTTCAGGCTTAATGATAATTTCCAATTTCTTCATACATGCATCCTCCTCTTTTCTCTACCCAAAATATAAAAAACTGACGGTTTACCGCTGACCATAAGAAGCAGAATGTGGGGGAGCCTCTTATGGCCAAAAAATAAAACGAGGGCAATTCCATTACAGGAACGCCCTCGTTCAATAAAATACATTATACATGGATTTTTTCAGATGTCAAACGTTTTAATGTATTTTATTAAGAAAAAATAAAGATCAAAACGATACAAAGTTTGTGAAAAATACCGTTTATTGATGCTTGTCTTTTATAAGTACAGAGTATATAATATATTGTATACAAAATAATACATTCGTACAATTTGGGAAAAATGGAGTAAATACATGATAAAACACTTGGGACTAAAAGCCTATGGAAAGATTAATCTGGCGTTGGATGTTCTCGGAAAGCGACCGGATGGGTACCACGAAGTCAGGATGATTATGCAGACAGTGGGAATCTACGACCGGATTGATCTGGATGCCGTGCAGATGCCGGGAATCCAGGTTGAGACGAATCTGTTTTATCTTCCTGATAATGAGAATAATCTGGTCTATAAAGCCGCAAAGCTTCTGATGGATGAGTTTTCGATTAACCGGGGAATCAGCATAAAGCTTAAAAAGTTTATACCGGTGGCCGCCGGAATGGCGGGAGGCAGCAGCGATGCCGCCGCCGTGTTGTTTGGAGTCAATAAAATGTTCAACCTGGGGCTTTCGATGGAACAGCTTATGGAGCGGGGAGTCAGGATCGGGGCGGACGTTCCTTACTGTATTATGAGGGGGGACGGCATTGTCAGAGGGGATCGGAGAACAGCTGACTCCTTTGCCGCCGGTAATGCAGTGCCAGGTTTTGATCGTCAAGCCAGGGATTAACGTGTCAACCAGGACGGTATATGAAAAGCTGGATGCCGCCAGCCTAAGGCCTGAGGATCACCCGGATATTGACGCCATGATTGGGGCAATTTACAGAAAAAGATTTATATAAGATGGCTTCTCTGTTCGGGAATGTGCTGGAAACCGTTACAGCTGTCGATTATCCCGTGATTGGGGAGATTGAGGACAAAATGAGGGAGGCCGGCGCGGTGAATTCCTGTATGAGCGGCAGCGGTCCTACTGTGTTTGGGCTGTTTACAAACCCCAAGGCAGCTCAGGATGCCTATGAAAAATTCCGATATGATGACTGGAAATACCTGGCAAAACAGGTGTATATTACTAATTTTTACAATAATCAGGAGGTTCTCCATGGGAAATGATCTGAAGGTTAATATGAATGAATATCTGCCCCTCAGGGACGTGGTTTTTAATACACTGAGGGAGGCAATTCTCAAAGGAGAGCTGGCTCCGGGAGAACGGCTGATGGAAATTCAGCTGGCGGAGCGGCTGGGTGTCAGCCGGACACCTATCCGGGAGGCGATCCGCAAATTGGAGCTGGAAGGCCTAGTGCTCATGATCCCCCGGAAGGGAGCCGAGGTGGCCCGGATTTCCGCCAAAAGCCTGAGAGATGTGCTGGAGGTACGGCGCTCCCTGGAAGAACTCGCCATAGAGCTGGCGTGCCAGAGAATGACGGAGGAGGAGATTCTCGGTCTCAGCGAAACCCAGAACGAATTCGCCGAGGCGATTAACAGCGGTGATCCCATGAGAATCGCGGAGACAGATGAGTCCTACCATAATACCATATATCAGGGTACGGGAAATGTCCGGCTGGTTTCAGATACTAAACAATCTCAGGGAACAGATGTACCGCTATCGTCTGGAATATATTAAGGATTCCGATAAACGGCAGGTACTTTTAATTGAGCATGAGCATATTTTAAAGGCCCTCCGTCTCCACCATGTGCAGGAGGCCAAAACGGCGATGCGGGAACACATTGACAATCAGGAAATCACTGTGCTTAAGAATATTGAGGAGAAAAAACAGCATGACATTTAAGGAACTTTATTTAAAGGGGGATATTCCATTTGAGGAAATCGACCGCTATATCAGCCGCTGGAACAGGGGGGACGATCCGGAAACGCTGAGGGTGTTCCTGGGTTTAAATGAGGAGGAGGAAGACATCTGGATTGAAGAAAGTGACGAGGCGCTGAAAGAGTGTTTGGACAAACAGAGACAATGATATTGAGGGGGACTGCCGCGCCTGGCGCGGCAGTCCCCCTTTTCCGCCGGAGCTGTTACCATGTAATGATTTGATCCAGCAATGCCTTTTGTTCGCTGCCGGTACGCATCAGATAAATTCTGGTTGTTTCAATGCTTTCATGCCCCAGCAGATCTGAAAGCAGAGAGATATCATCATACCTTTCTAAAAAGTTTTTGGCAAACCGGTGTCTGAAGGAATGAGGGTAGACCGTGTCGGGATCAATCCCATAGCGGGAGGCTAAGTGCTTTAACTGACAGCTAATGCCCCGCGAGGTGATCCGTTCCCCTTTCTGATTCAGAAACAGGAAACCGCTGCGGATATCCTGGCTCTCATACCATTTCAGGGCATCAAGGCAGAGCGTGTCGGGAAAATAAATTCTGCGTATTTTCCCTCCCTTGGAGTACATGTCTGAAAATCCCATTTTCAGGTGTTCGATTTTCATCTGAAGGAGTTCACTGATTCTGGCTCCGGTTGATGTTAAAAAACGGATCACAAAATACCAGTTATATTTTTTTTTCATAGAGCAGGCAGTTTTTTAAAGCGTTCATAATCTTCGTTGGAGATAATATTGTCTACATGGGACAATTTTTGTTCCCTTACCGGAGAAATTCTTAAATTCTCCGGTAAGCCGCCAATAAAGCGGATATAATGTCTGATCGCGTAGATCCGCTGGTTGATGGTAGAGGCTTTATAGTGGCTTATTAGATATTCGCGAAAGCCTAAAAGGTTATCTTGTGTAAATTCCGGGTAGAGAGAGAAAAAAAGCCGGACGCTGCCTGCATAAACGATCCCTGTATTTTGGGATAAATTCTTTTTTTTCAGATATAATTGGAATTGTTTGATGTTATCTTCATTTTCCATAGACCGCACCTACCAGGTAATAACATTGTTTATAATTTTCTGCTGTTCCGCACTGCTTCTCTGGAGATAAATTCTGGTTGTTTCCACACTTTCATGACCCATAAGATCAGACAGCAGGGTAAGATCACTGCACCTTTCTATAAAGTTTTTGGCAAACCGGTGCCGGAAGGAATGTGGGTGCATAACATTGGGAGGCAGATCATAAAGGTATGAAAACCTTTTCAGCTGACCGCGTAGGCCGGAGGGGGTAACCGGGTTTCCATAGCGGTTTAAAAAAAGCAGTCCCCTGGTCCTGGATATACGCGTGAGCCAGCGGTTCCGTGTCCAGCTGCAGAGAGTGGGGAATATATATGCGGCGGATCTTGTTATCCTTGGAATAGACATCCATATAGCCCTTTTGATTGTGCTCCACTTTAAACTGAATCAGCTCACTGACCCGTGAACCGGTAGCGGCCATAAAACGGATCATATAGTAATATAAAAGATTCCCATCACGCAGCAGACATTTCTTTAAATAATCATAATCAGCCTGGCTGATGACATTTTCAAAATACGGTTTGTTCTGGGACGCGTATCATAATTATTTTATACTGAGAAGCGTTCATAAATTCCAGATAACAGTTTAAAGCCCGTATACGGAGATTTACCGTTTGGGGCTTGTAGTGCTCTATGAGATAGCACTTATAGAGTAGAAGCTGGTCAAAATTTATTATTTGATAGAGTTGAAAATATTGCTCCGCGGCGGCGCAATAAGCTCGCACAGTATTTGGCGACTTACCCTGATCTTCCAGATAATGTCTGAACTCCCCAATTGATTCCTGACTCTCCTCGTGGTGTTTTCGCTGTTGTCATAGTTCCTTTTCCTTTCTTTTTCGTTCCCCTATGTAAGTGTGATGCCGGGACTATCATACATCCTGTGAGCGATAATTTCCATTATAGGAAGTATAATAGCCTCGTAATGCAATTAGGAATTTCAAAAAGTATTTCAAAAAGAAAAAAGGAGAGTGCATTCATTATGAGAAAGCAAACAAAATTAGTTGCAGTATTATCCGCAACTGCACTGCTTGCCATCGGCGCTTCCATGACTTCCTTCGCAGCTCAGGGCTGGACAGAAGAAGGCGGTACATGGGTATTTTATAACAAAGACGGCAGCGTAGCAACAGATCAGTGGAAAAAATCCGGTAATAACTGGTATTGGTTAGACAGTGACGGTACCATGTCAACCGACACACTGGTTAATGACAATGACGATATCTTTTACGTAGACGCAAACGGCGTTATGGTTACCAACCAGTGGGTACAGGTTGAGAACATCGACAGCTCTGACGAGGATGCTCCGTCTAACTGGTGGTATTATTTCCAGGGAAATGGTAAAGCATACGAAGCAAACGATAATAATACAACAACCCATCAACGGCAAGAAATACGCGTTTGACGAAGATGGAAGAATGTTATTCGGCTGGGTAGATGAAGAAGCTACCAGACAGACCGGAGACGACGCTTGGCAGACAGGCCGTTACTACATGGGCGACGAGGATGACGGCGCCGCAGCTATCGGCTGGGCTCAGATCCATGTTGTTGATGAAGAACATAAATGGGACGAAGATGAGAGCGATGAGCAGGATTACTGGTTCTACTTCCAGAGTAATGGTAAGAAGTACAAAGCTGACGCTGGCGAGACTTTAACCAAAACAATTACTGGCAGAAAGTATGGCTTTGACGAGAACGGCCGCATGGTATTCGAATGGGTTGAGGGTGGATCCGCAACTCTTAGCCAGAGCGCAACTTCTTCTGTGACCGGGTATGGCTACTTTAACGACCGCGATAATGGCGCCAGAGTAAACAAGGGCTGGTTTAAGGTTGTTCCGGATGAGGATATCGATCAGAAGAGCAACGATGATGACGAAGAACGTTGGTACTATGCTTACACTGTAGGTAAAGTGACTGCGAGCCAGTTCAAGAATATTAATGGTAAAAAATATGCCTTTGACAACAGCGGTAGAATGTTAGACGGAATTCAGGCTATCTTTATCACTAAAGATTCAAATAACGATCCAATGCTGTATAATAAGAAGCTGGATGATGAAGACTTGTTAAAGAATGGTACAGAGCTGGCTGACGGCGGTGAAATGGAACTTACCTATATTGATTATGATGGTGAGGAGCAGACACCTATGTCTGTTAAAGAAGCAATAGAAGCAACAAACGACGTAGTTAGCCCATATGGTGTTTATTACTTCGGTGCATCCGATGATGGCGCTGCGAAGACTAGTGTTCAGAGTGTAAACCTGGATGGTGAGACTTATACCTTCAACTTCGGCAAAGACGGAGATAAGAAGGGCAGAGGCTACAACGGCAAGAAAGACAACTATCTGTATCAGTATGGTAAGAGAGTTAAAGCTGATAAGGATAATAAGTATGAAGCTTATGTTATTGCAGAAACTACTGCTAGCATCACTGCAGCCGATTTCGCAAGTATGACTGGAGGCGCTGTTAAGGGTTCAGTATATTATATCAGCCCAGATGAGATTGATAAGGCCATTGCTGAGAATCAGGCTGGTGATAAGGCCTTTGCTGATAATACTATCTATCTTGTAAATACCAGTGGCAGCATCACAAAGAATAAAACCAGTGGTGTAAAAGATGGAAATGATATGTATTACAGAGTAGTAGGCAACTCAGTTACTGAATATTTCGCTAAAGATAATGATTAATAATTTTTGTTCCGAAACAAAATGATTATTCAGTTAAATTTCGATAGAAATTCTAATTGCCAATGAGAGAGGGCACCAAGTGGTGCCTTCTCTTTCCTCTTAAAAGTGACAACTCGTCATTTTTTAATAAAGTTTACACATTTTTTAGATTATCGAAAAGGAGTGGCCTATGCCCACTGACAGATTTTTTCACCTCCCCAAGGAAAAACAAAGGATGATTCGGGAGGCGGCAGTCCGGGAGTTTACCCGGGTGCCCTTAGAGCAGGTTTCCATTAACCGGATTGTCAAAGATGCCGGAATCTCCCGCGGAAGCTTTTATACCTATTTTGAGGATAAAAGGGATGTAATGATGTACCTTCTGCAGGATATTAAGGAGAAGATGGAGCAAATCTGTCTAAGAAGTCTGCGGGTCCACGGTGGAAACTATTTCCTCATGATTGAGGACGCCTTTACCTACATGGCGCGGTACATGAAGGAGGGGGATCATATTCGTATGTATCACAACATGCTTTTTAATTCGGATATTTTTGAAAGGATTTTAAGCGGAGATCTGCCGGAGGGCAGCCACATGCTTAAGGAATCCGCCCTTCGCCAGCGGTTCTACAATGATATCAGCTCTGCGGATCGGGGACTCCGCCAGCCGGCGCGCGAGCGGTTTGACCTTCTGATGGAGGTGACCGGCCCATTGATGATGAAGGGAGCCTGTGAGTTTTGCTATGGAAATGGAAGCTTTGACCAGGCCAGACAGAAGTTTCATGAAAAGCTGGAGCTGCTGAAAAGTATCGTGTATCAATAACGAGGAGACAGAACAAATATGAAAAAGAAAGTAAAAGTATGGATTGCGGTGGGAATTGTGGCCGTGATTGCGGTGTCCTGCTGTGCCGTAAGGTTTGGAAAGAAGGAAGTTCAGGATGTGGCTGCGGTACCGGTGGTCACGGTAACAAAACCAGAGATAATGACTATCAGCATTACCAGCGAACTGATCGGAACAGTGGAACCGGATAATATTGTATATATTAACGCTAAGGCCGGCGGGGAAGTGACTGGGGTCCCTGTAAAAACAGGTGACCATGTAAACGCAGGAGATCTATTGTGCACGATAGACACGAAGCAAGTGGAGTCAGCCAGGCTCGCTATGGAGGCGGCCCGAATTTCTATGAATACGGCTCAGGACGCTTTAAGCCGTCTGGAGCCATTATACGCCGGCGGAGATATCTCGGAGCAAGAGTACATTCAGACAGGCAATAATGCCCAGGCGGCCAGACTGCAGTTTCAAAGCGCTCAGGAGACATATCGGATCCAGGCGGAAAACGCTAACATTACGGCCCCTATCTCAGGAAAGGTAGAGAATTTTGAAGTTGAAATTCATAAAAATCTGGAAGCCGGTGAACAAATCTGCGTAATCTCGGGGGAGGGCGGAAAAGCAGTTACATTTTATGTTTCTGATCGTGTGTCCAGGGGAATTCAGGCGGGAGATAAGCTGGAAGCGGAAAAGAATGGAAGTACTTATCCGGCCTCAGTGACTGAGGTAAGCACTATGGTAGATTCAGAAACAGGCTTGTTCCGGGTGAAAGCGGCGGTGGAGGATGAGGGGGCGCTGGCGACAGGAAGCAGTGTCAAATTGACCGTGACATCGGAAAAAGCGGAAGATGTGCTGTCTATCCCTGTAGACGCGGTATATTATGAGCAGGGGAATCCATTTGTGTATACATACAAAGACGGAAACGTTCAAAAAATATCGGTAAAGACAGGACTTTATGATTCTGAATCTATGGAGATTCAGGAGGGACTAACCGTGGAAGACCAGGTAATCAAAAGCTGGACCAGCGAGCTGTATGAGGGCTCACAGGTAAAATTGGCGGAGGAAACCGGCGGAAAAACCGCGAATAAGGCAGAGGTGGGCTCTGGGCAAAATGAAACAGCCGGAGCTGACCAAACGAAAGACCCGAAAAAAGAGGCGGCTGAAACGGGAGATCAGCAGGATGAATCGGTCCGGGATGAGACAACAGAGGCTGAGAACCAGTAAAGGGAGGGCATAAAACCATGATAAATTTAACCAAAACTGTCCTCAAGCGCCCGGTCACGACGGTGCTGTGTATCCTGTGCCTGTTTGTGTTCGGCCTGTCCTCGGTGCTCTCCTCTAAGATCGAGCTGACCCCGGAGATGAACATCCCCATGATGATTATCAGCACGGTGTATGCGGGAGCCAGCCCCGATGATGTCAGTGAGCTGATTACTAAGCCCATCGAGGACGAGGTGGGAACTATCTCAGGAATCAAGAGCACCACTTCCTATTCCCAGGAGAATGTTTCCATGATCCTTTTGGAATACGAGTATGGGACGGACATGAACGAGGCGTATTTAGACTTAAAGAAAAAGATCGACGGACTGAGGGACCTTCCGGACGACGCGGAGGATTCCAATATTCTGGAGTTCAACATGAACGATATGCCCACCATCATGATGGCGGTGAACAATCCCAACGCGGATAATCTTTACAATTACGTGGAAAATGAGATCTCCCCGGAATTTGAGAAGATCTCCTCCATTGCCAGCGTGGACATCAGCGGAGGACAGAAGGGCTATGTGAGCGTGGAACTGATCCCAGAAAAGCTTAAGCAGTACCACCTGACCAGCCAGAACGTGATGGATGCGGTGACCGGCGCAGACTTTTCCTATCCGGCGGGAGACACAGGAGTGGGAAGCTTAAAACTGTCGGTAAGCACTTCGGTGGAATATAAAACCGTGGAAAGCTTAAAAAAGATTCCGGTTGTAGTGGGAAATGGAAAAACTATCTACTTAGAGGACGTGGCTAATATATCCTCCTCGCTGGAGGAGGCCAGCGCCATCGGCCGCTACAATGGAAAGGACACGGTGGTGCTGTCCATCAAGAAACAGCAGAAGAACAGCGCCATGGAGGTGACCAAGGCGGCTAACCGGACAATCAAAAGCCTGCTTCAGGAAAATCCGGGTCTGGAGATCGTGGTGGTAAACGACAGCAGCGACCAGATCAAAAGCGCGCTAAAGAGCGTGTCGGACACCCTGATAATGGCGGTCATCATCTCAATGGTGATTATCTTCCTGTTCTTTGGGGACCTGAAGGCGTCCCTGATCGTGGGAAGCTCCATTCCGGTGTCCATCCTTGCCGCTTTAATTCTGATGTCGGTTATGGGATTCTCTCTAAATGTCATTACCCTCAGCTCGCTAGTGCTGGGAGTGGGAATGATGGTGGATAACTCCATCGTGGTGCTGGAGAGCTGTTTCCGATCCACAAAGGAAAACGGTTTTCGAGCCTATTTAAACGCGGCGCTGGAAGGAACGGGACTGGTGGCGGCCTCCATTCTTGGGGGAACGCTGACCACCTGCGTGGTATTCCTGCCGCTGGCGCTTTTAGAGGGAATGACGGGCCAGCTGTTTAAGCCTCTGGGCTTTACCATTGTATTCTGTATGCTGGCGTCGCTGATCTCAGCCATGACGGTAGTGCCGCTGTGTTACAGCCGGTTCCGTCCGGTGGAGCGGGAGCGGGCGCCGCTGTCAGGCTTCGTGAGATGGCTGCAGAGAGGGTACCGGTCCTTAATGGAGCGTCTGCTGAACCACAAAAAGCTGGTTATGCTGATCTCGGTCCTGATCCTTGTGGTATCCTTTGGGCTGGCTGGCCTGATCGGGTTTGAGCTTATGCCTGACACGGACTCGGGAACCATCGGAATTACGATTGAGACCCGTCCGGGCTTAAAGGTAGAGCAGGTAAATGAGATCCTGAGCCGAGTGGAGGAGATTGTGAAGGAGGAGCCGGACCGGGAATCCTACATCGCCAGCTACGGGGGAAGCGGCCTGAGCCTGGGAGGAGAAGCGAGTATTACGGCGTACTTAAAGGACGAGCGGAAGCTAAGCACAGATGAAGTGGTGCACAAATGGAAGAAGGCAATGGAAAACATTGACGGCTGTAACCTAACCATCGAGTCCCAGTCCGGGACAGGAATGGGAGGAGGAAGCACCGACGATGTGCAGGTAATCCTTCAGAGCGCCCAGTACGACGATCTGAAGGAAGTGTCAGACCAGCTGGTAAAGGAACTGACCGCCCGGCCGGACGTGACCAAGGTCCACTCAGATCTGGAAAACGCGGCGCCGGTTATCAAGGTCGAAGTGGACCCGGTGAAAGCGGCGGCGGAAGGATTCAGCCCCATCCAGATCGGAGGCCAGATCAATGCCATGTTAAGCGGCAAGGATGTGGACACAATTAATGTAAACGGGGACGACTTTGATATCACGGTGGAATACGCCCGGACAGAGTATGACACCATAGACAAGGTGAAGGGAATCATCCTGCCTACAGGAAAGGGAACATCCGCAGCGCTGTCGGATATAGCGGACATCGTGTACGAGGACAGCCCGGCCAGTATCAGCCGGAAAAATAAGCAGTACCAGGTGACGGTAACGGGAAGTTTTACGGAAAAATCCGATAAGAAAACTGTGTCAACCGTCAACAAAGAAGTGGTGACGCCGCTGCTAAACGAGCACCCAGAGGTAACACGGGCGAGAAACAGCAACGACGAGTCCATGGTAGAGGAATTCACGGCGCTGTTCGGAGCGATCGTGACGGCCGTATTCCTGGTGTTCGTAGTCATGGCGGCCCAGTTTGAGTCACCAAAGTTCTCGATCATGGTCATGACTACGATCCCCTTCAGCCTGATCGGTTCCTTTGGTTTGCTGTTCCTGGCCAACGTCAAGATCAGCATGACCTCTCTGCTGGGATTTCTAATGCTGATCGGAACCGTGGTAAACGCGGGAATCCTGTATGTGGATACCACGAACCAGTACCGGGCGGAGATGGATAAGAAGACAGCGATGATCGAAGCGGGGGCGACCCGGCTGCGCCCCATCATGATGACGACCCTGACCACCATCGTCGCCATGATCCCCATGGCTCTGGCCTATGGGGACAGCGGAGAGATGATGCAGGGCCTGGCGTTAGTAAACGTGGGAGGACTGACGGCCTCCACGATCCTGTCTCTGCTTATGCTGCCGGTATACTACGCGCTGATGAGCGGAGGAGGCAGGAAAGAAGAACCGGTGTTGGATTAAGCCTCTGGAGGAGGGCTTTCGCGGCCTTGCCCCCGCCCCCCGGTCCGCCGGGAGGCGGGGAAATCCGGGAGGCAGGAAATTAAAGAAATAGTAAGAAATCCAGCGGGAAAAAATTAATCGGTCAATGGTAAAGTTATAGAAGGAAACACAGACAATTTCCCCGGCGGCGGAGATAAAAAGCCGCCCGCCGGGGATAGTACCAAGGGCAGCCGGCAAAGCCGCGCGGGGTAAAAAGAAAAAGGCAAAAGCAGGGAACCGCGGGGTAAAAAGAAAAAGGCAAAAGCAGGGGAACCGCGGCGGAAAAAGAAAAAGCCAAAAACCGGAGAAATCCGGCGATTCAAATCGATAAAATTAGTAAAAGCTCCAGGCGGTGGAGCGGGTGACGGGAGAGGGCCGGCGCGGGAGGCGGGAAGCGGGAGGCGGGAAGCTGCTTACAAAAGAGGAAATCAAGAGCCGGGGCGTTCTGAGTCAGAATGGAAAGCCCGGCCAGCCAATAAATGCGGGAACCGAGACGATGGAAAGACAAGGAGGAACTCAAAATGCGGTATAAAGGGATTCAAACGAGGCGCGAGACAAGATACGGGGGTCTGGCGTCCTGCTGCCTGGCGGCGGTCATGGCGCTGTCGGCGCCGGGCGCGGCTATGGCCAGCCCGGAATTCGCCTACAATCAGGACAAATGGGCCACACTGAGGGACAACGTGATGGAATACGGGGAGCTCTCGGACCTGGTCCATGAGTATAACCCCACGGTGTTAAATAACCGGTCCGACTATGAGGACTATTACGATAAAGACCGGGAGGACTTATCGGACGCCTACTTTAAAGCGGCGGCGGACGCGGCGGACATGGTCCGGTACCCGGAGGATGAGGACAGCGGCTACGCCGCCAGATACGCGGATGCCATGGCGGCGGAGGTGCAGATCAAAAGCCTGAGACAGCAGGCGGTAGACAACTTAGACGACGGGGAAGTTAAAAAGTGGACCTACGCCAAGACCGAGGCCGCCGCGGTCCAGAGTGCCCAGAAGGGGATGATCTCTTACAACCAGTACCAGCTGCAGTTAAACCAGGCCCGGGAGAACCGGAGCTACCTGGAGGCGGTCTATAACTCCACGGCCACCAAGGCCCAGACGGGAACGGCGACCCAGTCGGACGTGCTGACAGCCAGACAGGGAGTGCTGGATGCGGACACCACCATCGCCCGGCTGGAGCGCTCCATCCAGGACACCAGCCAGACGCTTTGCCTGGCCACGGGCTGGGGTTATGACGCCCAGCCGGAGATCCGGGAGATTCCGCAGGTGGACATGGCGGAAATCAGCGCCCTGACGCCCCGGGAGGATAAAAATAAGGCGTTGGATGCCAACTACACGCTGAAAATCAACGAGAGAAAGCTTTCCAACTCCCAGGACGCCACCACCAGCCAAAAGCTGCGGGTGAGCGTCGCGGATAACAAGCAGAAAATAAACTCCGATATCGACCTGGCCTACAATGCCATCCTCCAGGCCCAGGTCACCTACCGGCAGGCCCAGGCGGAGCTGGAGGTGGAGACGAGGAATATGGAGACGGCCCAGAGGAAGCGGCAGTCGGGAGCCATCAGTGAGCTTCAATACCTTCAGCAGGAGAACACTTACACACAGAAGCGGGTAAACGAGCGGTTAAAGAATATCGACCTGTTTCAGTCGATGGAGACCTACCGGTGGAACGTGAAGGGACTGGGAAGCAGTGTGTAGAGCCAGAAAGCCAGAAAGCCAGAGAGTCGGAACATCAGGCGGCCGGAGAGCCGGAAAGTCAGACAGCCGGAGATCCGGAAAGCCGGACAGTCAGAAAGCCACAGAGACAGGAGGAGGCCGGGAATGAATAGAACAGGATATCGAAAGAGAGCGGCGGGAGTGTTAAGCGCGGTACTGGTGGCGCTGGCCTTAAGCCCCACGGCGGCGCTGGCGTCCCCGGAGGCGCCGCCGGACTATGATGCGGAGAAAATGGCGCGTCTTCAGGACAACACGCTGGAATACGGGGAGCTGGGGACTTAATCGAGAACTACAACCCGACGGTCAAGAGCCAGGTGACGGCGGTATATGACAACAGCGTCCAGCAGTTAAAAGACATGGAATACTTCTTTAAAAACAGCGCCCACACCTATGACAGCTGGATGGGTGATTTAAGGGATGAGTACGGCTTTACGGATAAGGACGCGTTAAAGCTGATGGGAATCAGCCAGATGGTAGAGAGCGGGCAGGCCACCCAGACGGAGCTGGAAAACGCGTTCCGCCAGACCGGTCTGGATCCGAACGTGTGGAGCAGCTATATCACCTACATGACCATCAAGGGAACCTTTCAGGGAGTGGGGAACGCGTACCATGACAGCGTGGAGAGTACCGAGAAAATACGAACCACAGCGGATATGGATGCCGCCATCGCGCGGCTGACGGCGGGAGCGCAGCAGCTGATGAACCAGTACAACCAGCTGTTAAGCCAGAAGGCTTTAGCGGAGAAGAACCGGGAGTTAAGCGCGGCCATGTGTGAGATGAGGGAAACCCAGGAGAGGACGGGAACGGCGACGCGTACAGAGGCGCTGTCCGCGCAAAAGGATATGCTGGCGGCGGAGGCGGGTCTGGCGCAGATCAACAACGGAGTCGACAACCTGCGCCAGAGTCTGTGTATGATGACCGGGTGGTCCTGGGACGCGCGGCCGGACATCCAGATGCTCCCGGAGCCGGACACCAGCCGTATAGATGGAATGAACCCGGAGACAGATGCGGTCCGGGCGATGAACAACAACTACACGGTGAGAAGCGAGAGGAAAGGAAAGCCCAAAGGGGACAATGGGGTAAAGACCAGCTTTTTAAGAATGGTGGACGAGAGCGAGCAGAAAGCGGCGGCGAAGCTGAAGGACTTATACAGCGGTGTGAAGGAGAAGCAGGCGGCCAGCGAGTCGGCTGAAACGGCGTATGAGGCGGCCCGGTTAGATTGGGGGAAGGCGGAGAGAGAGCGCCAGTCAGGCTTAACCAGCGATATCGAGTATCTGGGGAGCCAGGTAAGCTATTTACAGAAAAAGAGCGCCAAAGAGACAGCGGAGCTGGAGCTGTACCAGGCAATCCAGGATTACGACTGGGCCATGGAGGGTATTTCGGACATAGAATAAGTATGGATTAGAATTCACTTTCGCCTGCGTGATTCCGGTACAAGGGCCTGCCCTCGACCTCCCGGCGCGCAAAGTCTGGTTTGTCTACAGTTTGTACTGATCTCCAAAGGCTGAAAGCCTTTGGAGATCAGTATTTTTTGTGTCACAGTAAAAATAAACCACCTGCTCAGCAGGTGGAGGGAATATCTTCAGATAAAAGCAACTCCTGTGCTAAAATAAATGTAGGTCTGCAAACCACAAATAAAAAGCACAGGAGGTCCAAAATGGACAATAATAGTTTAGCCCATACAAAATGGGATTGCAAGTATCATCTGGTTTTTGCACCAAAATATCGTAGGCAGGTAATATATAAAGATATCAAAGCAGATGTAGGAGAAATACTGGGGACATTATGCCGAAGAAAAGGGATAGAAATAATTGAGGCCCAATGCATGCCGGACCATATCCATATGCTGGTAAGTATGCCGCCCAAATATTCTGTATCAGAGATAATGGGTTATCTCAAGGGAAAAAGTTCACTCATGATATTCGAGAAGCACGCAAATTTAAAGTATAAGTACGGAAATCGACATTTCTGGTGCCGTGGATATTACGTAGATACGGTAGGAAAGAACACAGCGGCAATAAAGGCGTACATCCAGAATCAGATAAAAGAGGACTTAGAATATGACCAGATGACGTTAGTAGAGTACATCGACCCGTTTACGGGTGAGCCGGTGAAGAAAAATAAGAAGTAAGACTCTTAAGAGTCAGTAGGAAGACAAAGCAAACCAGTAAGCCCCCTTTGGGGCTAAGCCGGAGTAAGGAAGCACTGAACATGCCCTTTTAAGGGCGGCTGAGAATGTGGTGCAGCTGGCAGACTTTTCAGTGCGCCTTCCGGGCGCAAGCAGGTAACAGCCCCTTATAGGGGCAGAGCAAGCCACCGGCTAAGCCGGTGGTCTTGACTGCACTAAAATTTATGCTGTTTGCCATGACGCTTATAAAGCTGCAATATGATTGATACTTTCAGCCAGAATCTTTCGATACCGCTTTTATTGGCTGACAAAACATCCTATTTGCCACACCAACGATGAAGAAGATTAAGGTTATAATGTTGACAGACCTGGAAATAATTAATAAATTCTTTAATAATTGGATATTATTTTGCTGCTGGTTAAGTTGCATTGCCTCTTTTAAAATGTTATACTGTAAAAAGTTTTAAGCAGAATATAAATAAACGAATAAAATAAGGAGTAAACATGGCAGATAATAAATTGAATAATATACAAAAGAATAACAAAATAAATATTAGCCAGTGGGTTACGGCTATATATGTTTTGATTATCTCGACGATTTTCCCCCTATTTTTTAATAATTATTATTATAATATACTGCAGGCTAAATATTATTTTTATTGTATAGTTACCATTCTTTTTATATTAGTAATCGTTCCGGTTTGTATATGGAAAGCGATTGTGAGTTTGGAAGACAGGGGCTGGATTGGGAAAAAAATCTTACATTTTAATTTACCAGAAATATTTTTAATGGTTTTTTTGATAATTAATATAATTTCTGTTTTGCAGTCGGATTATATATTCGAGTCATTCTGGGGAAATGAAGGCAGATATACAGGTTGTTTTTTGTGGATCATATATACTGTGGGATTTTTATTTGTTTCTAAACTATTAAAATTTAAAAAATGGTATTTAGACGCATTTTTGTTTGCGGGAGTTTTAGCATGTCTGTTTGGAATAACAGACTATTTTCAATTGGATATTTTTCGTTTTAAGATGGAAATGGATCCGTATCAGAAAAATATGTTTGTATCAACCATAGGAAACGTCAACACGTACACTGCTTATGTCGCGCTGCTATTGGGGGTTTCCGCCACATTATACGCGATGGAAAAAGATAGATTACAAGTTGTAAAATATTACATTTGTATGGTTATTTTTTTGTTTGCCATGATAATGGGATTGAGCGATAACGCGTATCTTGCGTTAGCTGCCCTATTTGCGTTTTTACCATTTTGGCTATTTAAATCCAGAACAGGCATAAGAAGATATTTGACGATCTTAACTACGTTTTCCATAGCTATTTGGTGCATTGATCTAATTAATAAAGTTATGCCGGATAAAGTGCTGTCTATGGACGGGGCATTAAAAGCTTTGGCTGGATTTTCAGGACTGGAGTCTGTTGTCGCTGCATTATGTTTGATAACCGCATTTTTATATATATCAGACTATTTAAATAAGAAAAATGAGGAGCTTGGAAGGTGGCCGGTATTGATATGGACAGCTTTCCTGGCTATCAGCTTTATAGTTGTGGCTGTTATATTATGTGATGCAAATCTGGGAGCGAATACCGAACGTTACGGGAAATTCGCAAACTACCTCGTATTAAATGATGAGTGGGGGACTCATAGGGGATATAATTGGAGAATTGGGATAGAGAGCTATAAAAATTTTTCTCCATTACACAAGCTGTTTGGATATGGGCCTGACACCTATGGAATATTATCGGTAAAAGGGCCGTTTTATAGTCAGATGACGCAGCGCTTTAATGAAGTTTATGACAGCGCGCACAATGAGTATCTGCAATTTTTAGTAACTGTTGGCCCGTTAGGTTTAGCGGCGTATTTTGGATTTATTATATCATCATTAGTTAAAATGCTAAAGCGGGTGAATAAAAATAAATGTTTATTAGCGATTGCGGCTGCGATCATTTGTTATGCTGTACAGGCTCTTGTAAACATTAATTTGCCAATTACGACTCCCATGGTTCTGATATTATTGGCTGCCGGTCTTTCCGCAAGCAGAGAAACAATTAAGGAGTAATTGGGGATTGGGATAAGGAGTTGTTCACAGATGAAAAATTATGAACAATATAAACGGATGGTGCGGCTTTCCTCCTGCCTGGTTTTGTTCGCTGTGGAAATGATTATGTTTTACTTTGTATGGTGTAAAATCTATAACCGCATGATGGAGGTGCCTTATTACCGTCTGGGCAACTGGATGATGTTCAGTGTTTACGGATTGGTATTAATGGTTTTCAGCTATCTGTATGGTGGCTGGAATATAGGAAGCCTGCGGGTATTTAATTTGATTTATTCCCATTTTTTAATCAGCCTTTTTAGCAATACAGTTATGTATATTATGGCTACATTGCTGATAAAAGCATTTCGCACTGTACTGCCAATGATGATTCTGACTGTAGTAGAGCTGATGGTAATTATGGTTTGGAGTTCTGCGGCTACACGACTGTACTGTCACATATATCCACCTCGTAAGGTTCTGCTGATTTATGGTGACAGGCCAGCCTTAAGCCTGATGAATAAGATCCATACCGGAACAGACCGATTTGAAATTGGGAAAGCGCTTCATATTTCCGAGGGCCTTGAACAACTGCAGAGAGAAGCAGAGCAATATGGTGGAGTTGTGCTGGGAGATATACCCTCTGAAATTAGGAATAAGATTTTGAAATATTGTTATAGGCAGTCTATCCGAACCTATACAATACCAAAAATATCCGATATACTGTTAAAAAGCGCGGAAAGCCTCCATACATTTGATACTCCATTATTGCTATCCAGAAATACGGGATTAAATTTTGAACAACAATTTATTAAAAGAACTATGGATATTATTATATCGGCAATTATTTTAATTGTAAGTTCTCCTATATTATTAATTACGGCCTGTTTAATAAAGCAGTATGACAAAGGGCCGGTATTCTTCACACAGGACCGCTGTACCAAAGATGGCAAGGTGTTTCGGATATACAAGTTTCGCAGCATGATTGTAAATGCTGAAAAAACAGGAATTTTGCCGGCAATAGATAAAGACCCCAGGATAACGCCCATTGGACATGTGATTCGGAAATTACGTATAGATGAATTTCCTCAGCTTTTTAATATTTTAAAGGGAGAGATGAGTCTGGTGGGCCCAAGGCCTGAACGGGTCGAGCATGTTAAGAAGTATAGCGCTGAAATCCCCGAATTTGATTTCAGAATGAAGGTAAAGGGGGGACTCACGGGATATGCCCAGGTTTACGGAAAATATAATACAACAGCATATGACAAGCTGAAGCTGGATTTGATGTATATTGAAAATTATTCTATATTATTAGATATAGAGATACTTTTTAAAACAATAAAAATTTTGTTTATGGCAGGAAGCACAGAAGGATTTAGTGAAGACATTTCACAGGGAATTCATGATGAATGCAGCCTAATGGAGGAGAATAAAGAGGGTGGAACAAATAAAGGTCAGCATTATAACCGTTTGCTATAATAGCGGACAAATGCTGGCAAGGACTATTGAATCAGTATTAAATCAAACCTATGGATTAATAGAATATATTATAATAGACGGCTGTTCTACAGATCATTCTGTAGAAATAGCCAATTCCTATAAGGATCAATTTTTAAAAAAAGGGTATCAGTACCATGTGTATTCCGAACCGGACATGGGGATCTATGATGCTATGAATAAAGGGATCAAGAGAGCCGGCGGGGAATTGATTGGTTTGATTAACAGTGGCGATTGGTACGAGCCTGCGGCAGTCCGGAGAGTGACTGACACATACAGAGAAAGGCCGTTTGACTTATTCTATGCTGACATTAAGATTTGGAAAAAGGGAGAGCCTATCATAAAGAAAGCAAAACTTCGGAAATTTGCTACAACCCGCGACTGGAATCACCCGACTACGTTTATAAGAGCTAAGGTATATGGGCAGTATCAATATATCTGCAGGGGAATTTATGACGACTGGGATCTCATACTAAAGATAAGAAACGCAGGCTATAAAATAGAGATATTAAATGAAATATTGGCTAATTTTACTTTTGGGGGAATTAGTAATCGCAAAAGCTTAAAATTGGCATGGCAAAGAGGAAAAGAACGGTATCGAATTTATCGGGAAAATGGTTATGGAAGGATATACTTGCTGGAATGTATATTAATGGAGACTGCTAAGTATATATTGGCATGAAATCAATTTATATTTGAGGATTAGTAGAATGAAGATAGCAGTTGATTTGTCGTTTTTAAGACCGGATCATACAAATGGCGGTACGGAATCCGTTATAAGAAATTTAATGAAGGGCTGGTGTGAACTAGGTCTGTCCCAAGAATTTATATTTTTTGCGCACAAAGATATATGCATGGAATACCAAAAGCTGTATCCGGAATGTGATTTTGTGTCTTACGACATAAGGGGATCCCATAAAGTGCGTACAGTGATGTTTCAAACATTTTTGCTGCCAAAGTGGATTAAAAAATATCAGCCGGATGTATTATTCTACCCATCCTATGTAACCGGATATCATGGTAAATTAGCTATTCCTATCGTTGTAACACCTCATGATATTCAATTTAAATTTTATCCCCATAATTTTTCGGTATTTAAAAGGTGGTATCTGCAACTTGGCTACAGCCATGCTATAAGTATAGCGGACAAGGTTGTAGCTATTTCAAATTATGTAAAAGAAACTCTGCTTCAATATTATACCAGGGAATGTGGAAATAAGGTAGTTACAATATATAATCCTATTACTTTTAACATAAATGGAACATTCAACGCTTATGAGAAAATAAAAGCTATCTGTCCACCTATTATTTTAAGCGTATCTTCTATTGCCCGGCATAAAAATATGATAACTTTAGTCAGGGCTTATGAGAAAATCAATAAAAATATTCCTTACCAGTTAGTAATTGTAGGCTGTAAAGGCAATGGAATGGATGTAATAAAAGAATATCTTCAGAATCATGATTTAGAGGGCCGGGTTATTTTTACGGATTATATCAACGGACCTCAATTGGAATGGTTATATAAGCAGTCAATTTTATACGTTACAACGTCTCTTTATGAGGGGTTTGGCATGACCCCGGTAGAGGCGATTGGCAGGGGCGTTCCTACTATTTCTTCTACCAGCACTTCTCTTAAAGAAGTAACCATGAACTTAGCGGAATACTATGAGCCGGCGGAAGATGAGAATGCTTTAGCAGGGAAGATGATGAAATTGATTAATCATATTAACCGGCAGCCAGAAGAAATAAAAAGTGAATACAATAATAAAGGAGAGATGTTAAGAGAAACATATAGAGAAGATAAAATTGCGGAGCAATATTATCAATTATTTAAGCAGTTGGTAATGTAGCAATTGGTCTGGGAGGGTAAGATAATGCGGAGGACTAGAAGGTCAATATTGAATGTATCAGTTAGTCTTGTGACAGACATTATTGTTATGAGTTCTGCTTTTATCGTACAAAGATATTTTCTCCAAACATTAGGCTCAGAGTATAACGGAATAAATGGCTTGTTTACGAGAATTATTACGATGCTGTCTTTGGCGGATATGGGGATTGGCAGTGCCATTATATATCATCTGTACAAGCCTGCTGCGGAAAATGATTATGATACCATTAATTCGCTTTTGAGCTTTTATAAAAAATGCTATATGTTAATAGCTGGAGTAGTATTAGGAGCGGGCATATTAATATCTGTATTTTTGACAAAGCTAGTGGGAAATACAGATATCAAAGATAGTATTTATTTGATATTTGGACTGTTCTTGATTGATTGCCTATGTTCCTATTTTTTGCTGGCATATCGTAAATCACTGCTTTACGCGTATCAGAAAAACTATGTTATAGATACAGTTCATTTTTTTTGTTATATCATTCAAAATGCTATCCAAATTTTTGTGCTGTTGCGGTTCAAAAGTTATATAGCATTTTTAGTAACAAAATCCGTTTCTAAATGTATTGAAAATGTGATTATTGCTGCATATATTCATATGACCTATGAATTTTCCAGAGATAAAAAAGCTAAGCCGCTTGACGTGGCTATTAAAAATGATATTATTAAAAAGTAAAAGCATTGCTTTTCCATAAAATTGGCGCTTTTTTTGTTCAGGGCAGCGATGGCGTTGTTATAACACTGATGCTTGGTTTAACTACTATGGGAAAATTTACAAATTATGAGATGATCCGAGCTGGCGTGGCTGCTTTAATTAATAAAATGTTTGAAACTTTGACTGCCAGCGTAGGGAATCTTCTGCTGGAGAAAGATAAAAAACATCGTTATGAGGTTTACAAAAAAATAGATTTTATTAACTTTTGGTTATTTGGCTGTGCGGCCTCTGTTCTATTCTGTGCCCTGAGGCCACTGATCTCCCTGTGGATAGGCAGCGAATACTTGTTTGGCATTTCAGTAGTGTTTATATATATGATAAATTTTTATATTCAGGGAATGAAAGCTTCTATCTTAACATTTAAGAATGGTGCTGGAATATTTTATGAAGATAGAAGAATTCCATTGATTGAAGCTGTTATAAATGTGGTAATCTCTATTTCCCTGGCTAAGCCCTTAGGGGTAGCAGGGGTTATGCTTGGCACAATTATCAGCTCCGGCGTTTGGTTTTTTTATAGTTATCCTAAATATGTCTGCGAAAATCTTCTGGATATGAGCTGGGAGAATATGCATGGAGAACATTGCAGCATCTTATCATAGTGGTTGGAGTGTTTGTGATTTCAAATCAATTTATCTATAATATTAAAGTTGAAAGTATATGGTTACAATTAATAACAGCTTGTATTATACCTATAATAATTTTTCATACAACATTAATTATAATATATGGGCGGAGTGAAGAAATGAAATATTTTATGGATTTGATCAGATATCTTTGGTTGGAACATAGAGAAAGGAACTAAAATGTGGGCCTTGAAGTTGCGTAATACTTTATCGAATTATAATGAGTTATTTTTTATGATTTATTTATTGCCCTTAAATGCATGTACTTCAGCTGGGTTGACCTCTGAAAGTGTAGTGTACAAGTTGTTTTTCATGACAGGTCTTATGTTTTTACTGTTGAAATTAATTTGTACAGATTATACAAAACGAGAAATAATCTGGATGGTTGCTATAACGCTTCTTCTTGCGGTTGTATTTATAAGAAATCATGAAAAAACACTAATACTTACAGCATTAACAATTTTTGGCTGTAAAGATGTACGAATAGAAAATTTAATTAAGTATTTATTGGTTTCACGCATTGCTTTTACTATTTTAACAGTAGGGTTGGCCTGGGCAGAAATTATACCTAATAAAGAGGTGTTGCTTCCGAAGAATGGAGAGCAGTATTTGCTATATTGTTATGGGTACATTCAACCAAACGTTTTGTACATTAACTTATTTTTGATAATTCTTCTAATAATTAGTGTTTATCAGTACAAATTAAAAATAATAGCATTCTTAGGATTTGGTTTGTTTTTGTTTTTTGCATACCAAAAATTATTTAGCAGAACTGGATGGTATCTATATCTTTTGTTTTTTATATTATGGTGTGCTTATAAAATTTCCGCCAGATTAGGAATTAAAAAAAAGTATCTATTAATGTTTGCTGCTTTACCAATATTCTTAGCAGTTCTAAGCATTCTGGTAATATTTTTATATATAAATGATGTTGAAGCGATTCAAAAGTTAGACTTTTTATTAACCGGACGTATTAGATTAATGGCAGAAGCCCTTAGCGCAGTTGGGTTTTCCTGGATAGGTCATATACCGCGGATTGCGTTTGATAATAGTTATATTCATATTTACTATAATTATGGTGTGTTTATGCTTGCGATTGTGCTGATGGTTTATACTAAAACAATTATTAAATTATGGAAGTATAATCGAGATTATGAGGTGCTGATATTTGGGATTTTATCTATTTATGCTTTTATGGAACAATTTCCGCTGAATATAACTTGGAATCCATTTTTGCTATATATATCATATGTTTTATTTTGTAAATTAAAGGAGAACACGAATGCATCCTAGTGAATTTATAAGTAGATTTTATAAAAGATATGTAGATGATAAAATAAAAATTGTATTTTTGTCATCTATGATTTCAGGACTTGCCGCACACGGGTATATGCTGTTAAATAAATTTCCTAATTATGATGATATTCAGTGCATGATAGATGATTATGGAACTGGAATAGAGTCAGGACGTTGGATGTTATTTATAATAGGCAACATTGTACGAAAAACAATTGGTAATTACAGTCTTCCTTGGTTTAACGGATTAATCTCGATTTGTCTTATCGGTTTATCGGCAGTAATAATTATTAAATTATTTTATATCAATGATAAGCTGTTGTGTGCGATGGTAGGCATGATAATGGTGACTTTTCCAGCTGTAACAGGAATTTTGTTTTTTATGTATACTGCAATTTATTATTGCATGAGTATATTATTTGCGGTAATGGCGGTATATTTTTCCAGAAGAAAAAAAAGCGGGGTGGTAATAGGAATCCTCTTATTAACGTGCTCTTTAGGTATTTACCAAGCTTTTTATTCATTTGCGGCTGCGCTGTTTGTGGTAGTGTTGATACAAAAGTGTTTAGAAGAAAAGTGTACAAGTAACGAAATTATATATGAGGCATTTAAATACCTTTTTATATTGGCCAGTGCGTTATTATTATATTTAATATTTGTAAAATTGTTTTTGCCCATAAAGGAAGCAAATTTAACTTCTTATCAGGGGCTGGAAGATATGGGGAGGCTTCATATACGAGAGCTACCTCAACTGATATTTACCGCATATAAAAATTACTTTGCACTTTTTTATAAAAATACTCAGGGACTTAACCTGTATTTGGTAGTAAAGGGGGCTTTGATTATTTTACATGTTATAGGCTGGACTATTATAGTACGGCTTGGAAGAAAAAGAAATAGGCTAATTGTAGTAGAAGGAGTGAGCTTTTTGGCTTTGCTGCCTTTTGCTGCTAATATGATTTATGTAATGGCACCCAGGGCGACGATATATACTCCTATGCTATATTCCAATGTAATTATCTATTTATTGCCCATCCTATTATTACAAATTGCTTCGAGAACATTTGAAATGAGAAAATTCAATGAATGGATTATACATTGGTCTGCAGCGATATCATTATCTGTTGTAATATTTGCCCAGTGTCAATACAATAATGTGCAGTATTTAGCAATGAATATGCAATATGAGCAGGCCTACAGTTATTTAACAACATTAATCACTGAAATTAAAGGATTTCCAGGCTATAGATCCGACATGCCTGTTGCGTTCCTTGGTGATGAATTTAGAGACCCATCATTTTACTACAATGATGATTTTGCGAAATATAATATTGGAGGACGCAGTCAGGATCTTGTCAATATTTATAGCAGAAATAAATTTTTAAAACGTTACCTCGGATTTAACCAAACCATACTTGACGAGGTAGAAGCTTTCAAAAATATAGAAGAAGTTAAAAATATGAATTGCTATCCGGATGATGGATCAATACGATTGATAGATGGCACTATTGTTGTAAAATTGGGAGATAACTAATGGGAGGCACAACACATCAAATTACATTTTTTACGTTTGTTTTTACTCTAGGCGTAACTAAGGGGATGGCCCTTGTTTCTAATACTATTATAAATAAATCATTAATAGTGGTTGGCTTATTAGCTTGGATAATATGCATATGTACTACTTGCTATAATAAAAAAGAAATTGTATCAATGGGTGTATTATTGGGAATAGGAGCTATAAGCGGGGTTTTGACTCACCAATTTGGAGTACTTTTGGCAGTTATGTTAATAATAGGCGCTAAAAATATATCCTTTAGTAATATTATGAAAGCATTACTGGTATTACAAATAATAGCATTTATTGTCCAAGTATCTCCTGAACTTATAAAATTAAGCTTAGGACAAGAAATTGGCGGTTTTTATCAGGATAGAAAGATATTTGGAATATTAACAATACAGGATCAATTTAGGACTGGATTAGGATTCATGCATCCTAATTCACTGCAACTCTGTGTGTGTATTAGTTCCGTTCTGGTACTATACATTACCGCAAAACATTTAAAGTTTAGATTTAAACTGCTTATTTTAATAATAAACCTGTTGTTTTATCTTCTGACATTTAGTAATAGTGGGCTATTAATATTTTTGTTTTATTTTACACTAAGTAATATAATCAGAGCTAGATATAAGATAGTAAAATATTTAATAGTAAATTTAAAGTACCTATTTTTAGTGGTTTCTATAGGAACAGTAAGCGCATGTTTTCTGTATTCGGAAAATGATAGATTAGAAGTCTTGAGTAAATGGGTTACGAATCGTTTTAGGTGGGCGCAGCAATATACGGATATAATTCCAGTAACTCTTTGGGGGACTAATATGTCAGGGTCGGAGACAGGGATTGCTTTAGACTGCGGCTACTTACATGCCTTTCTGAAATATGGGATTATCGTGTTTTTTTTATATTGCTTAGGTGTTTTTTTTGGTAATGAGATTCATGGAGAAAAAAGGAAGATATTTAGAGATTATTTTAATTTTTACAATTCAATTATATTTTGTAGTAGAAAGCTTTTTAATGTCTTGCTTTATAAATTATTCTATTGTTTTTATAAGTGTGCTAATATATAGTTATGGTTTAATAATACCGGAGGGGCGAAATGGATGGAAAAGAAAAAAAATCTAAACAACATGTCTTTATAATCGGAAGCAAAGGAATACCGGCACAATATGGAGGATTTGAAACGTTTGTTGATAAATTGACTGAGTATCAAAAGTCAACATATATAAGATATCATGTTTCGTGCGCTATAGACAAAGAAAAATATAAATATGATTTATCTGAATTTGAATATCATAATGCTCATTGCTATAATATTGTATGGAAGAATATAGGACCTGCGAAAGCAATCATTTACGATATTGAAGCTTTGAAATATGCTATAAAATATGCAGAAGAAAATAACATTAAACATCCTATATTTTATGTTTTGGCATGCCGTATAGGCCCGTTTATAAAGCGCTTAAAACGAGAAATAGATAAGGTTGGCGGGAAGTTGTATATTAATCCGGACGGTCACGAGTGGCTGAGAGAGAAATGGAGTATGCCGGTTAAAAAATATTGGAAATATTCTGAAGCACTTATGGTTAAAGCAGCTGATTTACTAATTTGTGATAGTAAAACTATTGAGAAATATATAAAAAATGAATACAGTAAATATTATCCACAGACAATATTTATTGCTTATGGCGCAGATAGCATAACGGAAAATAAAGAAAAACTGGAAACAACAGAGTGGTATCAGAAATATAAAATCGTACCCAGGGAATATTATTTAGTAGTTGGAAGATTTGTACAGGAAAATAACTATGAAATTATAATTAGAGAATATATGAAAACTAAAACGACAAGAGATCTGGTTATAATAACAAATGTTGATAATAATAAATTTTATGAAAAATTAAAAAAGACTACTGCTTTTGAAAGAGATAAAAGAATTAAATTTGTGGGAACTGTTTATGATCAAGGACTTTTAGCGGACATAAGAAAAAATGCGTATGCATATATTCACGGACATCAGGTGGGAGGGACGAATCCAAGCTTGTTGGAGGCGCTGGCAAATACACCCGTCAATTTACTTTATGATGTTGGATTTAATAGAGAAGTAGCTGAAATAGCAGCATTTTATTGGACAAAAAAAAGTGGTAATTTATCTGATTTGTTAGAAAAGACAGATAATTTATCAGAAGATGAATGTCAAAACATAGCGTTTAAGGCACAGCAGAGGATAAGTAATAACTATAACTGGAAGCTTATCGTATTAAAATATGAGAATTTATTTAGTGAATTCTGTAAGCAATTTTGTGATAAAGACGTATGCTAAATTTAAATGATTTAAGAGGTAAATGGTGAAGAATAAAGAATATATATATATCCGTATGAATAATTATGGCCTTGGCAACCAATTATTTGCCTATGCATTTGCGAGATATATTAGTATTAAAACTGAAAAAAAGATATATCTTGATTACACTGATATGTATAAGCATAGAATCGTACATGAAGCTGATTATAATAATACTTTTAAAAAATTAAATGTAATAGTAGAAGGCCAATATGACAAACATAATGGATTTATGAGAGTAAGCGTTAAATTGCCCGCCTATATAAATGCTTATGTTTAGCATATCCTTGAATAAATCAATAGATTTTTTCAAGGAGGACAAATCATTATGGATCAATGTACACATGATGTTCACTCCGAACATTGGAGAAGGATCATTCAAAGTTGTCAGTAGAGATCTGCTGCTCAAAGTGTTACAAATTAGCTTGCTGAGAATGGTATATTGGAACAAAGCTATTATTACCGGCAACGCAAGTTCCGTAACGAATCTTATAATCAGATGGATAAATCATCCCTGCCTTCTGTGTGGGATCTCACTGATAACGCTGTCTCATTTATAGAGATATCAGCACCTGATCATCGGGAAATGTTTTCAAAGCGCAGCCCGGATATTATTATGCCAGCGGCTATAATTAAAACAGCAGCCGCTTCCATATCGATAACGAATGACATATCTGAAAAGCTCCTGTCAAAGATCTCTCAAGACGTGGTTAATGCTTGAGGATGCAGCGGGTATCCGGCGTGTTGTACTGGCATGCGGCACGGTAGATCTCCGAAAAGGAATCGATGGTCTTGCAATGATCACTGGGTGACAAATATAAACAAAATCCATTTGAAAAAGTCACTCTGTTTCTTTTTTGCGGCAAACGTTCAGACCGGTGTAAGGGCCTTCTGTGGATGGGTACAGGTTTTCTGCTTCTTTATAAACGTTTTGAGGATGGAAAGCTGGCTTGGCCAAGGACCTCACAGGAAGCCGTCGAACTTACGGAAGCACGGTATCACTATTTAATGCTGGGTTTAAATCCCTGGATCCAAAAATCAAAGACGTTGACCCTAAAAAGATATACTAGTGTTTGCGCGAAACAGAGAATATAATTCCATGCTTTTTCACCTATATTGAGACCGGTTCTTTACAGGAGCAGGGCCAGTCAGAACACTATTATTTACTTCGCGGATGCCTGCCATTGATTTTGAATATTAAAAACTCTATATTTCCAAGCGCGATAATATCGGTGTAGAGGATTCTGAACTCAGGGCAAAAGACGGGGCGTTACTTGATACAAAATGGAATTATGACAAGTTTTGTGCTATCCTAATCAGGAAAGAAGGGCGGTCAGTATATGTCAGAAATTCACACCAGATGAACTTAATATCATGGACAAACAGACAAAAGATGAATAGAACAATCTAAGCTGGAACCACTCATGCCGTGGTCAAAAGAACTTTCGAAAGATTGTTTCAGCAAGCATCGCAAATAAGCGACGCTTAAATTATTAGGGAGCGGGGGATTTGACGCTTACTGTCATCGAATACGGCAGAAGCATTATCTAGAAATTCTTTTTTGCAGTTGCGAAGCGGTTTGGGCTGGATATTGTCCTCCGTTGCAAGGACGTTGAGTTTTTTTCCTCCTTTCAGCAGCTCGATTACAAGATCTGATTTAAATTTGGCACTAAAATTCCTTCTTTGTCTAGACATAGCAATGAATCCTTTTTTAATACTGTTTTTAGTATACCAGATTCATTAATAAC
>JARCFY010000198.1:0-66851 GCA_029233225.1 Lepidodactylus listeri | reverse complement strand
AATAAAGCGATTGCTTTTGAAGAAATGCAATTAGAAAAAGAATTGCTTTCACCTGTGAAGAAGATGCAAGAAGAAATATCTTTTTTACATAATAAAGGTATTTCTGTAGCATTCGTTTCTGATATGTATCTTCCCGAGAACTTTATATTAGAAATCTTGTATTTGAATGGCTTTTGGAAAGAAGGAGATTCACTATTTCTGTCATCTTCATTAGAAAAAACTAAATATAAAGGTAATTTATATAAATGCGTAGCGAATTCAATAAAAAAAATCGGAATAGGACAGTGGCATCACTACGGAGATAATATTTATAGTGATTTTGTAATGTCACTCAAAAATGGAGTTATTCCACATTTAGTTAAGCATCCATATTTGAAGGGAGAACTTCGCCTCCTGGAGAATGAATTAAATTCATTTCTTTGTGTAAAGCATATTATGGCGGGGATATCCAGGGCTATACGTTTAACCCAATCTACGGTTGATAAACCTTTAGAGTTTTCTATTAGATATATAGCTCCACTCTATGTCTCTTTTGTTTGGGAAGTTTTGAAAGATGCCGACAGGAGAGGTATTTATAAACTTTTCTTTTTGGCAAGAGATGGGTATTTATTATATAGAATTGCCCAAAAACAGATAAAGCATTTTCCTAACATTAAAATTGAATATGTTTTTCTATCTAGAAAAGTTTTATATTTTCCGGGCATAGAAGAACTAAGTAACGATTCTTTCTTATCTATATTGCATTTGAGAGGTGGCGAGTCGTTAAGGACTATCTTTGATAAAGTAGGTGTCGATGTGGAAAAAGCTCCTGTAATAGACTATTGGGACTTTGATAAGTCTTTATCACTAATAGAATCTGAATCTATTTTGCGAATTGCTTTTGAAAGTGTAGAGTTTGTAGCGTATATCAATAAAGTAAAAAAAGAACAGTTGACGATATTAGTAGCTTATCTTGAACAAGTAGGCTTGGCTACGAATGCTGCTTTCTCTGCTATTGTAGATTTGCGAGGTACTCGAAAATCCATTTGATAATAAATCAGATATTGAAAAAGTCTAATTATCGTCCCGTTTTTGGTTACTATGTAGAAGTCATGAAGAATAGGGTAGCGTGGAGTCAATCGGATGATTACTTTGCTTTATTGTTTGAGGATCGTTATCGTTTGAACTCCAATTTAAGCTATATAGGCGAGATAAGTGGGGTTTTAGAGCAATATTTTTCTATAACGAAACAAGGAAGGACAGAGGCATATAAACAGAATGTAAACGGAGTGATAATTCCAGTTTTCGGTATTAAAGAAAATGAGCAGTTGGCTAATGCTGTCTCAGCATTGCATGAAAATATTACAGATCTTTATGCAGATATGTACTTAAGGAATAAGTTGTATTTATATAACGATCAGGTTTTAGAGATGGCAATTAAAGAATTGTCAGAATTTGCCCGTTCACCTCAATGGAGCTATTTAAAGTTTCTAAAAACGATATATGTTAGTGATGGAAATTACACATATCGCCCAATTGTAACTTCTTTGACCTTAAAAGATTTCTTTTATCTTTTTTTTAATCGCAAAAAACTTGTACAGAGATTTGAATGGATTAGAGGAACGCTGATTCTGTCATTCCCGTATTTGCGTAAGATGATTATAATTATGCTTGATAACAACATAATTAAGAAATTAATTCAACGTATAAAGAAAGTATAATTAAAGAGCCTTTATTCTTTTGCTTATTTTAGTTGTCTTTTTTATTAGCCTTTTTTACTCAATAAAGCATAATTCTATTGGGTATTTACTCGGATTTCATATAATCTGTTTTATTGCCATTGCAATATTTATATATAATGGTATTGATGTACAATATAAAATAAATACATCAATCCCATCGGATACAGATCTTTATTACACAGCTTTTAAAGCGACTGATGATATTAGTAATTATACATTTTATCAATATCCTCTTGCTCTTAGAATCATTTCTTTTCCATTAAGGGATGCTTTGTATGCTGTTTGGGGGCAATGCGTCATTCTATTTCTTCTTTTAGATATAATTGTAAAGAAGAAGCAAAATCTTCTGTTTTTTCTATTTTTCCACGCACTGATTTACACAACGACCAACTTATTTTAAGGATAATCTAATTCTTATATTTAGTCTATTAGGATACTTAGTTTTAGATAAAAGTAAAAAGGTGTGGGTACAATGCTTGGCTATTTTTTTTACAGTAAGTGTGATTGCTTGGATTAGACCATTTATAGGAATGGCTCTTCCAATTACATTTATTCCATTTTGGTTTAGAATAAAATCTCCAACAATAAAACGTAATTTACTTTATGGAGGAATAGCTATTGCAATACTATTTCTATATCAACAGAAAGAATTTATAGAAGGAGTGATGTTATCTTTTTCAAATGAGGGCTCTTTGCAAGAAGGTAAGTCAGTTGCACCTGTAGCTATTGTTAAAGTATTCTTGGGACCTACTCCAATGCACTATTTTTTTGCAGAGAGATTTTTCGTTCAACCTTTTTTGAAGGAACAGGGAGTCTTCTTTTCTATATTACATTTTGTTTATTATATTTCTTTTGCCTATTGGGTATCTTATTTGATTACCTATAGACGAGAAATTATTTCATTACTAAAGTGTTCTGTTGCAAAATGCTTCATCTTTTTACTCGCTTTTAGCCAATTATTATGTTATGTTATAATTTATGGTTCTGCTGATATTCGGCAACGGGCAATTATAATTTCTTCATTATTCCTAAGCACTCTCATCGGAAAACGGATATTCATTTTGAAGATGAATGCGATACAATTTAGGATTTGGATATTCTCAATAATTTTATTATTACTCCTAACTTTTATTAATTCATGAAACAAGCTTTTCATCTACTTGAAACTCTTAAACATGGAGGGGCTGAAAATGTAGCCTGCAATTATGCTAAGATTCTTCGCAAGCTTGGAATCAGTTCTACTTTTGTAGCTTTAGATTGCTCAGAAGAATATAAAAAGATGATTTTGAGTCAAGGTATTTATCTTGAAAATAGAATAAATAGAAAAAATGCTATTATCTGCTGACTATCTATTTATTAACAGTAATATGAATCTACTTCGTTTATTGCCTTATATTGCATTACTAAAGCGACAGAAGACAAGAGTGATTTATATACAACATTTATTTTACTCTGAAAGTAAGTTCCGTTTGATTTCCATACTAATCAATTTGTTATGTACGGATTTTATACGTATTACACCGATAACAGAGAAATTTGTTGCAAAACACATTAGAATTCCAACCTCTTTTATTGTCAACTTCTACTTAAATAAATACAGAAATAACGAATATGCAAATATACGCAGAATTGTAAGGGAAGAGCTTGGTATATCCCAGGAACAAACTATTATAATGTTTTCTGCTGTGTTTAAAGAAGGAAAAGGTTTAAGGGATTGTTTGCAGCTTGCAGCAAAATTGAATAATAGTCATAATGTTACATTTCTTATTGTAGGAGATGGTCCTGAGGCATGGCTGTTAGATGAATATGACGGTAAGAATATAATCACAACGGGGCTTGTTAATGATGTAGAGCGTTATTTGATAGCTTCGGATATTTATTTTTTTCCTTCAAAAAAAGAAATGCTACCAATGGCATTGGTGGAAGCAATCAATACAGATAAAGCTATTTTAGCTATAAAGAATCAGGTTACAGATTTCTTGTTGAACAGAAACACCTATTCTACCGTAGAAGATGCATATGATAAAATTTCGAGAAACTCTTGCCCTGCTAATTTTATACATTATGATGAATTATATGCGATAAAAACCCTGAAACATTTTTTACAAATAGAAGAAAGATGAAAACTATAACACATATTTTTAAAACATACTTTCCGTATACTCAAGGTGGGCTTGAAGAAGCAATCAGACAAATAGCAAAAAAATCAGTGAGTGCGGGATATCGTGTACGAGTTATTTATGTAGCTAAAAAAGCGGGAAAACTATTATTAGATGGAGTGGAATGCTCTTCTTATGTGTATTCTTGTGGAAGTGCTTCTCTGCCTGTAAGTTTTAGTATGATGCGTGATTTCAAGAAAATTCTTGAAGATACTGATATTATTCAGTTACATTATCCTTATCCAGTAGGTGAGTTACTGACTTTGTTGTATTCAGTTAATAAGCCAATAATAATCACTTTTCATTGTGAAATTTTAGGACGCAAATTGTTGAGATTGTGTTATGAACCCATATTGAGGAAACTGTGTAATAAAGCGAATGTTATTGTTCCAACAAGTATAAATTTGCAAAAAAGTACTCCCATATTATCTCGTTATGCTTATAAATCTAAAGTCATAAATTTGTGGCTTGACAGCCAACGTTTACAGAATATACCTGAACAGAATATTTCATTGCCTGAAAAGTATATACTTTTTGTAGGAGTATTACGATGGTATAAGGGGTTAGATGTTCTTTTAAATGCAGCTAAAAATGTAAAGTGCGATGTAGTTATTATTGGTAAGGGATCTTTGTATGGTAAATTGAAACAACGAATATCAACGGAAAAAATACATAACGTTAGATTGTTAGGATATCAGCCTGATGAAATTGTATTTCAATATATGAAAAACTGTTCTGTATTTGTACTCCCTTCTATTTCTCCAGCAGAAGCTTTTGGACAGGTACTATTAGAAGCTAGTTATTTTCATCGACCTATGATTACTACAGAGTTAGGCACAGGAACTAGTTATGTTAACTTAGATAATAAAACAGGTTTTGTGGTGGCTCCAAATGATAGTTATAGTATTGCAGAGAAAGTAAATTTATTATTATCAGACGAAAAAATGAGATTAACTATGGGAGAAAATGCGTATATGAGATATTGGGAGAATTTTACTGAAGAAGTACAAGGGAAGAAGTATTTGGATATATATTCTAAGCTTTTAAAAACAACTGATTGAAGTCTAAATATTTTCAATGAACATACTTATCACCGGAGTTCACGGATTTGTGGGTTCCAATCTTGTTATGGCTTTAAAGGGGCATCATACTCTTTACGGTTTGGATATTGTTGCGCCTGAGAAAGAAGGAGTAGTAAGAACGTTTTTGTGGAGCGAATTGGAGATTCTTTGCTACGCTCTGAATGACAAAAGGGAGGGTGTTCACTTCGATGCCATTATTCATCTTGCGGGTAAAGCGCACGATACGAAAAATCAATCTACTGCTCAAGCATATTTTGATATAAATACGGGACTTACACAGAAGATATTTGATTTCTTCTTGGAATCATCAGCAAAGAAATTTATATTCTTTAGTTCGGTGAAGGCTGCCGCAGATAGTGTAGTAGGGGAGATGTTGACTGAAGAAGTTATACCTACACCGATTGGTCCTTATGGAGAGAGTAAAATAAAAGCGGAGGAGTATATACAAAAGAACTTCCTTTTTCCTACCACCTCCCCCTCCGGGTACTCCTCCTTCCTGAAGGAGGAGAGCAAGAAGGTGTATATTCTTCGTCCTTGCATGATTCACGGCTCGGGCAATAAAGGCAACCTGAATTTGCTTTATAATGTGGTGAAGAAGGGCATTCCCTGGCCATTGGGGGATTTTGAAAACCGTCGTTCATTTACTTCAATAGATAACCTTTGTTATGTTGTCGAGGGATTATTGATGAAGGAGGTGCCTACCGGTATTTACCATATGGGGGATGATGAAGCACTTTCTACCAATGAACTGATAGCCATAATGTGTGAGGCGATGGGAAAGACACCACATATCTGGAAGCTAAATAAAGGATTGATGGAAGGCTGTGCCGGTTTAGGTACTTTATTACACTTGCCTCTGAATACGGAAAGGCTTCGGAAGTTGACAGAGAATTATGTGGTAAGTAATGAGAAAATAAAAGGTGCATTAGGTATTGACAGGATGCCTGTCACTGCAAAACAGGGACTGATAAAAACAATAAAATCATTTGAATTTACGATTTGACGATTCACTATTTACGATTGAAATAACTTATGTATTACCTCTTTATATTGGTTCTGCTATTCGTAGCAGAACTTTTTTATTTCCGCATAGCCAATAGGTTGAACATTATTGATAAACCGAACGAAAGAAGTTCTCATAGCCGCATTACTTTGCGTGGTGGAGGAATTATCTTCTATTTTGGTGCATTGGCGTATTTCCTGACGAATCATTTTGAATATCCATGGTTTATGTTGGCACTGACTTTAGTGACAATAATTAGCTTTGTGGATGATATATGTTCTACCTCTCAGCTTGTAAGGCTGGTTATTCATTTTACGGCTATGAGTTTGATGTTTTTCCAATGGGGATTGTTTGCATTGCCTTGGTGGACAATTATCATAGCGTTGATTGTTTGCACGGGGATAATTAATGCATATAACTTTATGGACGGTATCAACGGTATTACGGGAGGCTATTCTTTGGTTGTACTGGGTTCTTTGGCATTTATTAATGGCTATCTGGTCCGATTTATAGAGCCTGCGTTTATCTATACGATGCTGTGTGCCGTATTGGTCTTTTGTTTCTTTAATTTCCGGACGAAAGCCCGGTGCTTTGCCGGTGATGTAGGTTTCTGTGAGTATTGCGTTTGTGATACTTTTCTTTCTTGGTTGTTTGATTCTCCAAACAAAGGATTTCAGTTGGATTGTCTTGTTGGTTGTCTATGGAGTAGATAGCGTGCTAACTATCATCCATCGCCTGATGTTGCATGAGAATATCGGTTTACCTCACCGGAAGCACATGTATCAGCTAATGGCTAATGAGTTAAAGATACCTCATGTAATGGTTGCTTCTATCTACATGGCTGTGCAGGTATTGGTTGTTATAGGCTATATCTACTTTCGTGAATATGGATATGAGTATTTGTTGTGTAGCTTAGTTTTGCTTTGCATAGTGTACCTATGGTTTATGAAGAAATATTATAGGAAAGTTACTTCTTAATCTGCTTGGAAAAGAACTTTTATTTTTGTTTCTTTGCAATAGATAAAATGATTTCTTATATGAAAACAACCAAAGAATATCTGCAAATATTAAAAGATTTTAAATCTCTGAGATCCAGTCAATATGGTATTTCTCGTATTGGTATTTTCGGCTCAGTAGCCCGTGGTGAACAAACAGAAAATAGCGATGTAGACGTGTGCGTAGAACTAACTTCTCCTAGTCTGTTCAAATTGGTACATATAAAGGAAGAATTGCAAAAACTGTTTGGTTGTCCGGTAGATATTGTTCGATTACGACAAAATATGGATGAACTATTGCAACGAAATATTTCGGAGGAGGGGCTTTATGCGTAAGACCGAAATACTTCTTGCTATTCTTTTTAAAATAAGCCAATCTCTTGAGCGTATCATAAAGAATTCTGAGTGTATACAGTCTTATCAATACTACTATTTAACTCCGCAGGAATGGAACGTTTGGAAAGTACATGCATGTTGCTGATCGCTATAGGAGAAGGTCTGAAAGGAGTGGATAAAATTACAGAAAAACAATTGTTGGTGAACTACCCTCAAATAGATTGGAAGGGAGCAATGGGGATTCGTGATATTATAGCTCATCATTACTTTGATTTAGATGCAGAAATTGTTTTTGATGTTATTAAAAATGATTTGCTTGGTATGTTAGCTACTATTCGACTAATGATAACTGATATTAAAGAACATGGTATAATTGGCGGATGATGGTATTTAAGTAACTTTATGATAGAAGGGAATTTTCCAGTGAAAAGGAAAATTCCCTTTTTTATATGGGTGTGTATGGCAAATTCTTATTAACTTTGCGGGTCACTTTTGGAAACAATAAAAAACTTAATGATATGAATATCTCTTATAATTGGCTGAAAGAGTATGTCAATTTCGATTTGACACCTGATGAGGTGGCGGCTGCACTGACTTCTATTGGCTTGGAAACGGGCGGAGTGGAAGAAGTTCAAACCATTAAAGGCGGACTGGAAGGTCTTGTTATTGGTGAAGTGCTGACCTGTACGGAACATCCTAATTCAGACCATTTACACATCACAACCGTAAACTTGGGAAACGGCGAACCTACTCAGATTGTATGTGGAGCTCCTAATGTAGCTGCCGGACAGAAAGTTGTTGTGGCTACTTTGGGTACCAAATTGTATGATGGTGATGAATGTTTTACTATCAAAAAATCAAAAATACGTGGTGTGGAATCTATCGGTATGATTTGTGCCGAAGATGAAATAGGTATTGGTACGTCACATGACGGCATCATTGTATTGCCGGCTGATGCGGTACCGGGTACGCTTGCGAAGGATTATTATAATGTGAAAAGTGATTATGTGCTTGAAGTGGATATAACTCCGAACCGTGCCGATGCTTGTTCACACTATGGTGTAGCTCGTGATTTGTACGCATATCTCATTCAGAATGGAAAACAAGCTACTCTGAAAAGACCATCAGTGGATGCTTTTGCGGTGGAGAACCATGATCTCGATATAAAGGTGACTGTGGAGAATACGGAAGCCTGTCCGCGTTATGCAGGTGTAACAGTGAAGGGAGTGACTGTAAAAGAGAGCCCGGAGTGGTTGCAAAATAAACTTCGTATCATTGGACTTCGTCCTATTAATAATGTGGTTGATATCACAAATTATATAGTACATGCTTTTGGTCAACCTCTGCATTGTTTTGATGCTGATAAGATAAAAGGGGGCGAAGTGATTGTGAAGACAATGCCGGAAGGTACTTCGTTTGTTACTTTGGATGAAGTAGAACGCAAATTGAGTGATCGTGACCTGATGATCTGCGACAAAGAAGAGGCAATGTGTATTGCCGGAGTATTTGGAGGTTTGGATTCAGGATCTACTGAAAATACAAAAGATGTATTTATTGAAAGTGCTTACTTCCATCCGACTTGGGTGCGTAAGACAGCGCGTCGTCATGGATTGAATACGGATGCTTCGTTCCGTTTTGAAAGAGGCATAGACCCTAATATTACCATTTATTGCCTGAAGTTGGCAGCCTTAATGGTGAAAGAATTGGCTGGAGGTACTATATCATCAGAAATTAAGGATGTTTGTGTAGCTCCGGCTAAGGACTTTATAGTTGAATTATCATACGAGAAAGTACATTCTTTGGTTGGTAAGGTGATTCCTGTAGAGACCATTAAAAGCATTGTTTCCAGTCTGGAAATGAAGATAATGGACGAGACGGCAGATGGTTTGACATTAGCTGTTCCTCCTTATCGTGTAGATGTGCAACGCGATTGTGATGTGATTGAGGATATTCTTCGTATTTACGGATATAATAATGTAGAGATACCTACTACATTGAACTCGAGTTTGACAACGAAGGGAGATGCTGACAAATCGAATAAATTGCAGAATTTAGTAGCAGAGCAGTTGGTTGGCTGTGGTTTTAATGAAATATTGAATAACTCACTGACACGCGCCGGATATTATGATGGTCTGGACACATATCCATCAAAGAATCTGGTGATGTTGATGAATCCGTTGAGCGCAGATTTAAATGGAATGCGCCAAACACTGCTGTTTGGTGGTTTGGAAAGCATTGCCCATAACGCAAATCGTAGGAATGCCGACTTGAAGTTCTTTGAATTTGGTAACTGCTATTATTTCGATGCAGAGAAGAAAAATCCGGAGAAGGTGTTGGCGGCATATTCGGAAGATTATCATTTAGGAATGTGGGTAACAGGTAAAAGGGTTGAAAACTCATGGGCTCACCCAAATGAAAATACATCCGTGTATGAACTGAAAGCGTATGTTGAGAACATCTTCAAGCGTCTTGGATTGGAAATGCACAATCTTGTTATTGGGCATTTGAGCAATGATATATTTGCGAGCGCACTTTCTATTCATACAAAAGGTGGTAAGAGATTAGCGACTTTGGGAATTGTAACAAAGAAATTACTGAAGCTTTTGATATCGATAATGAAGTTTATTATGCCGACCTTAATTGGAAAGAACTGATGAGAGCCGTTCGTTCAGTGAAGATCAGCTACAAGGAACTTTCTAAATATCCGGCTGTAAAACGTGACTTGGCATTATTGATTGACAAAGGAGTGCAGTTTGCAGAGATTGAGAAGATTGCTTATGAGACAGAGAAGAAGTTACTGAAAGAAGTTGCTCTCTTTGATGTATACGAAGGCAAAAACCTTGAAGCAGGCAAGAAGTCGTATGCAGTAAGCTTCTTGCTGCAGGATGAAAACCAGACTTTGAATGATAAGATGATTGATAAGATTATGTCGAAGTTGGTGAAGAAACCTGGAAGAGAAACTGGATGCAAAACTTAGATAATTAAATTCATAAAATATTATACCAATGGGAAGAGCGTTCGAATATAGAAAAGCAACCAAAATGAAAAGATGGGGCAACATGGCCGTGTATTTACGAGAGTAGGTAAACAGATTGCTATTGCAGTAAAAGCCGGTGGCCCGGACCCTGAAAATAATCCTCATTTGCGTGCAGTTATTGCTACTGCAAAGCGTGAAAATATGCCTAAAGATAACGTGGAACGCGCTATCAAGAATGCAATGGGTAAAGACCAGAAGGACTATAAAGAAATGAATTATGAGGGTTATGGTCCGTTTGGTATTGCAGTATTTGTTGAAACGGCAACTGATAATACGACACGTACTGTAGCTAATGTGCGTAGTGTATTTAATAAATTTGGTGGCTCGCTGGGAACTTCCGGTAGTCTTGATTTTATTTTTAGCTGGAAGTCAATGTTTACTATTGCCAAAAAAGAAGGAGTAGACATGGATGAGCTGATTCTTGAACTGATAGATTACGGTGTGGAGGATGAGTATGATGAAGAGGATGAAGATGTAACTATCTATGGTGATCCAAAATCGTTTGCTCAGATTCAGAAATATCTGGAGGAAAATGGTTTTGAGGTGAAAGGAGCGGAGTTTACCCGTATTCCTAATGATGAAAAAGAGCTGACAGAAGAACAGCGTGCTACGATTGATAAGATGGTAGAGCGTTTAGAGGAAGATGAGGATGTGCAGAACGTGTACACTAACATGAAGCCTTCTGAAAGCGAAGAAGAGTAATGAAGTACACTTATAAAACCCAGGGGACTTGTAGCACTCACATTGAACTGGATGTTGAAGGTAATGTGGTGAAAGAGGTTGCCTTTTGGGGAGGATGTAACGGAAATCTACAGGGAATATCCCGTTTAGTGACGGGAATGCCCGTCCCGGCAGTGATTGAAAAGTTAGAAGGGATTCGTTGTGGGAGCCGTTCTACTTCTTGTCCGGATCAGTTGTGCCGTGCATTACATGAGATGGGATTCTAAAAAAGATGACTCATAAAAAAGAAAGGCGGATATCAAATCGATATCCGCCTTTACTTTTGGAATTATGTAAATACAGTATTTTTATTTATACATATCCGGAGTTACAGTTATCTGAAGCAATTCCTGACCGGATTTTTTTGACAAGTAAACATACTTGATGGTTACGTCAGATTCTCTGTACACTTTCATGTCTTCCGTATTTTTGATTGTTTCAGGAAGGGTTTTCTCTAATTCGGCTTTCATTTGTTCAACTATGGCAGAATCATCAGCAGCACCGCTTAAAGTGTAGAAGTAAGTAAACATATTGCCTTCGCCTACATAATTTGTGCTGTCCAGAGTTGTCATTTCGTCTATTGTCATAGGACACTCTTTGTTAACTTGATCCGAAGCCAGTTCGAAAACTTTTTGTTTTGCCTGTTGGCAAGATGCAAGCGCAAATAATGCGACACATGCACCTAAAATGATTTTTTTCATTATACTTTTTTGTTTTGTAAAAACTTTCGCAAATGTAGACTTAAAAAATGAACCGGACAAGTTTATTGATTGTTATTAATCATTATCTTTGTGCAAACAATAAAACTAAAGGAGCATGGCATAATATATGAAGAATATTTTCAAAGATTTAAAAAATAAAAATCATAAACGTTATTTAGGAGGTTGGGATTTATTTAAGTACATAGGTCCCGGGTTATTGGTTACAGTCGGGTTTATTGATCCCGGTAATTGGGCTTCAAACTTCGCGGCAGGCTCAGAGTTCGGATATTCATTATTGTGGGTAGTCACACTTTCAACAATAATGTTGATTGTTCTCCAGCATAATGTGGCTCACCTGGGTATTGTAACCGGATTATGTTTGTCGGAAGCTGCGACAAAGTATACTCCTAAATGGGTGTCCCGGCCTATTTTGGGAACTGCTGTTCTGGCATCGATATCTACCTCTTTGGCTGAAATTCTGGGAGGAGCTATTGCATTAGAGATGCTGTTCGATTTACCTATAATATGGGGAGCTATATTGACTACTGTCTTTGTGTCCATAATGTTATTTACCAATTCGTATAAGAAGATAGAGCGTTCCATTATCGCTTTTGTTTCCGTTATCGGACTCTCTTTTATTTATGAACTCTTTTTGGTGAAGATAGATTGGCCGGTAGCTGTTGAAGGATGGGTGAAACCCTCTTTCCCGGAAGGAAGTATGCTGATTATTATGAGTGTGCTGGGAGCGGTTGTAATGCCGCATAACCTGTTTCTTCATTCAGAAGTTATCCAGAGTCATGAGTATAACAAACAAGACGATGCTTCTATTAAAAAGGTATTGAAATATGAATTGTTTGACACTTTGTTTTCAATGATTGTCGGATGGGCTATTAATAGTGCGATGATACTTTTGGCTGCTGCCACTTTCTTTAAGAGCGGTATTCAGGTGGAAGAGTTGCAACAAGCAAAGACATTGCTTGAACCTTTGCTGGGAAGTAATGCTGCTGTTGTCTTTGCATTAGCTTTGCTGATGGCAGGTGTTTCTTCGACAATTACCAGTGGTATGGCGGCAGGTTCTATTTTTGCGGGTATATTTGGAGAGTCGTATCATATAAAAGATAGTCACTCACAAGTCGGGGTTATTCTTTCGTTGGGAATAGCTTTATTACTTATTTTCTTTATTGGAGATCCGTTTAAGGGACTTATCATTTCACAAATGGTACTTAGCATTCAGCTGCCATTTACTGTCTTTCTGCAGGTCGGCTTAACATCTTCACGCCGGGTAATGGGGAATTATGTTAATAGTAAGTGGAGTACGTTTGTATTGCTTACTATAGCGGTGATTGTTTCTATCTTAAATATCATGTTGTTGTTTTCATAGTCTGAATGGAGTATGAAGAACAAATTGTAAAATCTGTATTGTATGAAAATAATAACTTATAATGTAAATGGACTGCGTGCAGCAGTGGGCAAAGGATTGCCTGAATGGCTGAAACAAGAAAATCCTGATGTGGTTTGTTTTCAGGAAACTAAATTGCAGCCAGAACAGTATCCTGCCGAAGCTTTTGAGGCTCTTGGTTATAAAGCCTATTTGTACTCTGCACAAAAGAAAGGTTATAGTGGAGTGGCTATTTTAACGAAAGTTGCTCCCGATCATGTGGAATATGGTATGGGAATTGAGGAATATGACAATGAAGGGCGGTTTATCCGTGCCGATTATGGAGACCTTTCAGTTGTTAGTGTTTATCATCCATCCGGGACGAGTGGAGATGAACGGCAGGCTTTTAAAATGGAATGGTTGGAAGCCTTTCAAAAATATGTAACCGAATTGCGGAAAAGTCGTCCGAATCTTATTCTTTGTGGAGATTATAATATTTGCCATGAGGCTATAGATATACATGATCCTGTGCGAAATGCTACAAATAGCGGATTCTTGCCTGAAGAACGGGAATGGATGACCCGCTTTTTATCCGCGGGTTTTGTTGATTCTTTCCGTACGCTGTATCCGCAGAAGCAGGAATATACTTGGTGGAGTTATCGTTTTAACTCTCGTGCCAAGAATAAAGGGTGGAGAATTGACTATTGCATGGTGAGTGAACCTGTGCGCCCGATGCTAAAAGAGGCTGTTATATTGAATAATGCAGTACATTCCGACCATTGCCCTATGATGTTGGAAATTAAAGAATGAGAAGAAAGTGAAATATAAATGTCCCTGTTGTGGTTACTATACTTTAGATGAACGTCCTAATGCAACTTATGATATTTGTCCCGTGTGTTTTTGGGAAGGTGATCCTATACAGCTTAATGATCCTACGTATTGGGGCGGTGCAAATCGTGTGTGCTTATTAGAAGCACGTCGAAATTTTATAAAATTCGGTGCATGTGATATGGAGGCAAAGCCTCATGTGCGTTGTCCTGAGGCTGATGAATTAACAGGTATAGATTAAGATTAAAGTTTATGTACGAAGATAGAATTCAAAAAGCGATTGATTTATTTAAAAGCGGTTATAATTGCTCGCAATCAGTGGTTGCCGCATTTGCAGATATGTATGGTTTTACTGAAGAACAGGCTTTGAGGATGTCGGCTTCTTTTGGTGGAGGTATAGGCCGCATGCGTGAAACTTGTGGTGCTGCTTGTGGTATGTTCCTTTTAGCAGGGTTGGAGAAAGGGGCTGTTGTTGGAGCCGATAAAGAAGGTAAAGCTGCTAATTATGCTTTAGTACAACAATTGGCTGAGGAGTTTAAAAAGAGAAATGGTTCCATTAATTGTGGTGAATTGTTAGGATTGAAGAAAACGACTCCGATTTCTTCTGTTCCTGAAGAGAGAAATGGGCAATATTATGCTAAACGTCCCTGTTCCAAGATGGTAGAAGAAGCAGCTCGTATTTGGGCTGAATACCTCGAAAATGAAAGAGAATTGCAATGAATGTGCTTATTTTATTACAAAATGAGTAAAAAAAGAACTATTAAACTGTTATATAACATAATTATAACTATATTTGCAACCGAAATAAAATCTGAATTGTTATTCGGATTTTAGTTTTATAGCATGTCTAACTAAATTTCAAGAAGCAAATGTTGAAAGAAAAAGCTGGAGAGAATGCAGGTAAAATCTGGGCCGCATTGTGTGAAACAGAAGGATTAACTGCAAAACAAATCAAGAAAGCAACTAAGTTGGTTGACAAAGATCTGTTTTTAGGTCTCGGATGGTTATTGAGAGAAGATAAGATCTCTACTCAGGAAATTGAAGGTGAACTCTTCGTTAAATTGAACTAAGAGGATTTTACTTCCCCAATAAAAAAATGCGTTGGTACATTATCTATGTTATCGACGCATTTTTTTTTGTTACGGCATTTGCGTATATTTGCGCACCAAAATAAATTTAGATATAGTATATCAGAATGAAGAATATCAGAAACTTTTGCATCATAGCCCATATCGATCATGGCAAGTCAACACTCGCCGACCGTTTGTTGGAGTTTACCAATACAATTCAGGTAACTGCCGGGCAGATGCTTGATGATATGGACCTGGAAAAGGAGAGGGGTATTACGATTAAAAGTCATGCCATTCAAATGGAGTATGTATATAAGGGAGAGAAATATACCCTGAACCTGATTGATACTCCGGGACATGTAGATTTTTCGTATGAAGTATCCCGCTCGATAGCTGCTTGCGAAGGAGCATTGTTAATAGTAGATGCTTCGCAAGGAGTGCAAGCCCAGACCATTTCTAACTTATATATGGCACTTGAACATGACCTTGAGATTATTCCGGTCATCAATAAGTGTGATATGGCAAGTGCCATGCCCGAGGAAGTGGAAGATGAAATCATAGAGCTTCTTGGGTGCAAGCGTGAGGAAATCATACGTGCATCAGGAAAAACGGGAATGGGAGTGGAAGAGATTCTGGCTGCTGTCATTGAGCGAGTTCCACATCCGGTAGGTGATGACAATGCACCACTGCAAGCACTGATTTTCGACTCGGTATTCAACTCTTTCCGTGGAATCATAGCTTATTTTAAAATAACCAACGGGGTTATTCGTACCGGTGATAAAGTGAAATTCTTCAATACCGGCAAAGAGTACGATGCGGATGAAATCGGAGTATTAAAAATGGATATGGTACCCCGTAAGGAACTTCGTACAGGAGATGTAGGATATATTATTTCCGGTATCAAGACCTCAAAAGAAGTCAAGGTGGGAGATACCATTACTCATATTGCCCGTCCTTGTGAAAAAGCGATTTCCGGTTTTGAAGAGGTTAAACCGATGGTGTTTGCCGGTGTTTATCCTATCGAGGCAGAAGAATTTGAAGATTTGCGTGCATCATTGGAAAAGTTACAGCTGAACGATGCTTCGTTGACATTCCAGCCTGAATCTTCATTGGCATTGGGCTTTGGTTTCCGTTGCGGTTTCCTCGGATTGCTTCACATGGAGATTGTGCAGGAACGTCTTGACCGTGAGTTTGATATGAATGTAATCACTACGGTGCCAAACGTTTCATACAATATATATGATAAGCAAGGGAACATGACTGAGGTGCATAACCCCGGTGGCATGCCCGATCCGACATTGATCGATCATATTGAGGAGCCATATATCAAATCATCCATTATTACGACTACTGATTATATCGGACCTATTATGACGCTTTGTTTGGGTAAACGCGGAGAGTTGCTGAAACAGGAATATATATCAGGAAATCGTGTGGAGCTATATTACAATATGCCATTAGGTGAGATTGTGATTGACTTCTACGATAAACTGAAAAGTATATCGAAAGGATATGCTTCTTTCGATTACCATCCTTGCGGTTTTCGTCCGTCAAAATTGGCGAAACTGGATATTCTGCTGAATGGTGAATCGGTGGATGCGCTTTCAACACTGACGCACATTGACAATGCCTATGACATGGGACGGCGGATGTGTGAGAAGCTGAAAGAGTTAATTCCACGTCAACAGTTTGATATTGCTATTCAGGCAGCTATCGGCGCTAAGATTATTGCCCGTGAAACAATTAAGGCAGTACGTAAAGATGTGACCGCCAAATGTTATGGTGGTGATATCAGCCGTAAGCGTAAACTGCTTGAGAAACAGAAAAAAGGAAAAAAACGTATGAAGCAAATCGGTAATGTGGAAGTGCCGCAAAAAGCATTCCTTGCCGTGTTGAAACTGGATTAAGAAGCATAGACTACGCCAGGGTGAAAAGTAGGATTATTTCTGAACAAAACCTTGCCGTAGTTAGTTTCTAAATATACCAGGTAGTTGCCGTCTGTCTGCAGAGCTTTCCCTGGCAATTACCTCTTTAATGAAAAAACGAAAAATAATAAAATGAGAAAAGTTCTGTCTTTTTCGGCCTTCCTGATGATAGGCCTTGTTCTTTCCCAATATCTGCCTGCCATAGCGGGTGCGGAGTACTCTACTGTAAAAAACGTATCAAACATACTGCTTTATGTCTGTTTGAGCTTTATTATGATAAATGTAGGGCGTGAGTTTGAAGTCGACAAAACCCGCTGGCGTAGTTATGCCGAAGATTATTTCATAGCGATGGCTACTGCTGCCATGCCTTGGTTCCTGATTGCTCTTTATTATGTATTTGTTCTGCTACCACCTGACTTCTGGAATAGTTGGGAGGCTTGGAAAGAGAACTTATTGTTAAGCCGGTTCGCAGCGCCTACTTCTGCAGGTATATTGTTTACCATGTTGGCTGCCATTGGGTTGAAAACCAGCTGGATATATAAGAAGATACAGGTGTTGGCAATCTTTGATGACCTGGACACGATTCTGTTGATGATTCCACTTCAAATAATGATGATTGGCATGCGCTGGCAATTAATCATCGTGATACTGATTGTTTTCCTTTTGCTGTCGTTTGGTTGGAGACAACTTGGCAAGTATAACTGGCGTCAGGACTGGAAAGCTATTCTTATTTATTCTGTTATTGTCTTTGCCGTGACTCAGGTCATTTATCTAATTAGTAAAAATCTATATGGTGATGAGGGAAGTATTCATATTGAAGTGCTTCTGCCTGCCTTTGTGCTGGGTATAATTATGAAACATAATGAAATCGATACCCCCATAGAGCATAAAGTTTCTACAGGTGTTTCGTTCTTATTCATGTTTTTGGTAGGAGTGAGCATGCCTCATTTTATTGGGGTTAATTTTGCGGAAACTCATGCCGGTACTTATTCGGTGACCGGTTCGCAAGAGATGATGTCATGGGGCATGATTGCTTATCATGTGGTTATAGTATCCCTTCTGTCGAATGTAGGAAAGCTTTTCCCAGTGTTCTTCTATCGTGACCGGAAATTCAGTGAACGTCTTGCTTTATCCATTGGTATGTTTACTCGTGGGGAAGTGGGAGCAGGAGTTATCTTTATAGCCTTAGGTTATAACTTAGGAGGTCCGGCATTGGTTATTTCTGTTCTTACCATTGTGCTGAACTTAATTCTTACGGGAATATTCGTTCTTTGGGTGAAGAAGTTGGCACTGAAAAGTTATACAGCATAACCTGTAAGTAACAAACCTTAAATCTGATATTATTTAAAACACACATATTATGACAATCTTACGAACGATGAAGAATTTCTCGTCAATGAATGTGACGGCGAGTATTTTGCTATTTGCTACGGCAGTCGCTGCGGCAGTGATAGCCAACTCTCCGGTCGCTCCTGCTTATCAGGAGTTTCTGTCACATGAATTGCACTTTCGTATCGGCAGTTTCAATTTACTTTCGCATGCAGGTCATAACCTTACGATGAACGAATTTATTAATGACGGCCTGATGACCATTTTTTTCCTGATGGTGGGGTTGGAAATTAAGCGTGAGTTGCTGGTGGGAGAATTGTCGTCGTTTCGCAAGGCTGCGTTGCCATTTATAGCTGCGTGTGGTGGTATGGTGATTCCGGTTGTTATATATTCACTTATTTGTTCGCCCGGAACAGAAGGAGGTCAGGGATTGGCAATTCCCATGGCAACAGATATTGCTTTTTCATTAGGGGTACTTAGTTTGTTGGGCAGTCGTGTTTCCTTTAAGTTTGAAAATCTTTCTGACAGCTTTTGCCGTGGTCGATGATATCGGGGGAATTTTGGTTATTGCCATCTTTTATAGCTCCCATGTAGCTTATGAATATTTATTATGGGCTGCTTTGCTTTATGTGCTGCTCTATTTCATAGGCAAGCGGGGGACGACAAACAAGATATTTTTCCTTGTGGTTGGCGTGGTGATTTGGTATCTGTTCTTGCAATCAGGTATTCACAGTACCATTGCCGGCGTGATTCTTGCGTTTGTTATTCCTGCCAAACCCCAATTAAACGTGGGGCACTATATCGAACGTATTCGTCGGATTATAAATACATTCCCCACTATGGAGTCGGAAAAGAGCATTGTGTTGACTAACCAGCAGATTGCGAAACTCAAACAGGTAGAGTCGGCATCCGACCGTGTTATTAGCCCGCTTCAATCGTTGGAGGATAATCTGCATGGATTGGTTAATTATATTGTTCTTCCCTTATTTGCTTTTGTCAATGCAGGTGTTGTGTTTAGTGGCGGAGGAGAGGTGGTTGGCAGTGTTACTATAGCTGTTGCTTTCGGTCTTTTATTGGGTAAGTTTCTGGGAATCTATTCTTTTACCTGGTTGGCTATTAAAAGCGGAATGGTCTCCATGCCTTTAGGGATGAACTGGAAGAACATAGCGGGCGTCTCTTTATTAGGTGGTATAGGGTTTACGGTATCTTTGTTTATCGCAAACCTTTCGTTTGGAAGCACCCATCCGGTGTTGCTCAATCAAGCCAAGTTTGGCGTTTTGTCCGGAACAGTGGTTGCCGGTATACTTGGTTATCTTGTTCTCTGTTATGTTTTACCTAAAAAGCGATAGAATAAATAAGAGAATTTGTCAGTCTACTGATAATATTAGTTAAACAACTGCTTGTGTTAGTTGAATAACTACATGTATTAGTTGTTTGTTTGAATATTGTTGTTATATTTGCATAATAGCGAACTAATAATATTCAAAAGATGAAACGATTGACAGCAAAGGAAGAAGAAGTTATGCGCATGTTCTGGCAAAAAGGTCCCATGTTTGTGCGTGAGCTTTTAGATTATTACGATGAACCCAAACCTCACTATAACACAGTTTCAACCTTGGTACGAGGGTTGGAGGAGAAAGGTGTTGTAGGCTACCGGGCTTATGGAAATACCTACCGTAGGCTACCGGGCTTATGGAAATACCTACCAATATTATGCTCTTATTTCTGAGAAAGAGTATAAAAGTTCTGCATTGAAAGAAGTAGTTTCTCAATATTACGATAACTCCTACACCAATGTTGTTTCAGCATTTATTGAAGAAGAAGGACTCTCTGTTGACGACCTGAAGGCTTTAATTCATCAAATAGAACAAGGACGTAAAAAGTGATTTGCTATGGCTGCATTCCTGCTTTATATTCTGAAATCTGCATTTTGCCCTGGGCGTATTTTACGTTGTTTTCCGGCATTGCTCAGTCGAAGTACCTTTTTCCGTTTTAACCGGATAACTCTGTTGGTGGGAATGTGCTGTTGTATATTGCTGCCTTTGCTCCAATTTACGACAGATGAAGGGAATGTATTTAATGTTCCTTTGCAGACCGTGCAACGTGCTTTGATTGAAGTTTCTCCTTCCGGTATATTACCGGTGCAGTCTGATGGATGACGGAAGAAGATACACAGGCTGCCTATTATACAGAGTGTTGGAGCTTCCACTTCTGTGAGTGCAGTGAATAATATCATTTATGTAAGTGGTTTGGTTTATTTGTTTGGAGCATGCAGTGTTTTGCTGTTGCTCTCAGTGTCTACTATCCGTATGCTGCATTTGATTCGTGGTGCTGAAAAGAGAAAATTCAGGGGCCTATACTCTGGTCTTGACAAAAGAACCTGTCGGGTCTTTTAGCTGGGGGGCGAACTATTGTCATGTCTGAAAAAGACTATGGGGAACATCCTGACGAAATATTGCTTCACGAGCAGATGCATTTGCGCAATTACCATACGCTTGACTTATTTTTTATACAATGCCTTTCTGATTCTCCAATGGTTCAATCCGGCTGTGTGGCTATTACGGCGTGAATTGCAGGGAAATACATGAATATGAAGCAGATAACGGAGTTATTAATACTGGCATCGATGCAACGAGATATCAACTTTTGTTAGTGAAAAAAGCTGTTGGCACAAGGCTCTACTCTATGGCTAACGGTTTCAATCACAGTAAACTTAAAAACAGAATCACCATGATGTTAAAAGAAAGAACAAACGGGTGGGGCACGATTAAAGCTATTGCTTTTTGTGCCTGTCGTGGTTGGGGCGCTATATGCGTTTGCGCAACCGGAAGTGAAAGGAAAAACTGGCACAAGTTGTGCCGGAAGTAAAGCAGGAACCGTCGATGGATTACCTTGAATTGTCAGGGTTCCTAAGAGGAGAAAGTAATGAGGCTTTTTTCAGGCAGTTCGGTTCTTTGAATGCCGAGGGAGTATTGAAAGAGAGAACAATGCCATAAGTTACTGATGAATGCCAGAAATCAGTTATTGTTTAATGGCGATAGGGTGACTAAAGAAACCTTAAAAGCATCTATTGTAAAAGCGTTGCCGGATAATCAGAAAAAGATGATGCAGAAAGATGGCAAGAGATATAACCAGATAATTGTGTTTAAATGTTGACAGAGGAAGTAATGTGGACCAGGTTCGTCAGGTGCTGGAAATAACCAAGAATGCTTTTGAAGAAATTCGCGACAGTATTGCAGCTACGTCTGCCGATAAGAGCAAGGCATATCTGGATAAAGTCTTTCCTATTTATGTCGTGGAAACTGAGATGAAGATAACGGAAAATAGTCCGGTATATGCTGACAATGATAAGATAGAAGGCATCGGGTTGGAAGTTGTATTTCCGGATAAGACAGTGAAATCATTGCAAGAATTTACTAAAGCGGAACTTGATGCCTGGTTGAAAGAATGCAGTATCGAATTGAAGAAAAGTGAGAAACTTCCTCATATTTCAATGAAAATAGATGATAAGAATTGCAAGATGGGGGCAATTGCTGTAGTAAAAAAAGCATTAGGTAAGGTGTTTCCGCTTACTCCCGGTTCTTCATTAGACAAGATACTGATATAAAATATTGGTTCGCCCTTACATGCTATTCATAACGCAAGTAAGGGCGGAATATTATTCTTCATCACTATCGTCAATAGGCAAAATCTTTTGGCTTTCTTCGTGAGGTAGTTGTTCTACCTCACGAAGTTTGCGTTCGATGGCACGGGTGCGTTTTCCCATTACTTCTTCCAATTGGTCTCCTGCGCTCTGGAGGTTCTTTTGCACTTTTTGAAGCAGACCGCCGAATTTGCCGAACTCTGTTTTAACGGCACCGAGCACATTCCACACTTCGCCGGTTTCGTTTTTGTGTATGGCAAGTGTGCGGAAGCCCATTTGCAGGCTGTTTAGTATAGCTCCCAAAGTAGTCGGACCCGTAATAATTATTTTGTAATTCTTTTGCAGGGTCTCGACTAATGAAGTACGACGGATGACTTCCGCATAAATGCTTTCGAAAGGCAGAAAGAGTATGGCAAAATCTGTGGTAATGGTGGAGTCTACATACTTGTCGTGGATGTCTTTGGCCATTTTCTTAATGGTGTTCTCCAGTTGCTTCCCTGACGATTCCATCAATGCGGCATCGCCTGCTTCAAAGGCGTCAACATATTGTTCGTAGACATCTTTCGGAAACTTAGCATCGATGGGGAGATAGACAGTGCTGTTGGCATCGTCCTTTCCCGGAAGCTTGATGGCAAATTCCACAAACTCGGTTCCGCTTTTCTTGTTTTAACATTGGCATCATACTGTTCCGGACTCATCATCTGTTCCAAAAGCGCAGCTAACTGGACTTCCCCCGAAGGTACCTCTCATTTTCACGTTGCTGAGCACCTTCTTCAGTCCTCCTACGTCCTGAGCCAGAGATTTCATTTCCCCCAGTCCCTTCTGCACATTTTCAAGTTGCGAACGGACTATTTCAAACGACCTGACCAATTCCGTTCGTTTTAGTGTTTTCTGCAGATTTCTCTTCTACCATCTGGCGCATGTCATCCAGCCGTTTTTCTGTCGACTGGATAAGTGTTTCCTGCTGCCGCGCCAGCATATCGAACTTCTGCCGTTGCAATTCTCCGGTAGTCATCATGTTTTTATGCATGGCATCCTGGAGTTGCTGCATACCCTGATTGAGCGTCTGAGTCATTTCCATACGCAGTTCGCGTATGTTACGTCCCAGCTCTTCCCGGTTTTCCTGCATTTGTTGCCTTAAAGCATTCTGTAGTTCAGCATCCTGTTTCCGGGCGTTATTGCGGACGAGAACAGTTATAAACAATGCGATTAGGATTATTGCGATGAAAAGGAGCAGAATTAGTTCCATTTAGTACGTCAGTATTTCGTTTCCGGTTTCGGTTATCAATATCATGTTTTCCCACTGTGCCGAAGGCAATCCGTCGTCCGTACACACAGTCCACTCGTCGGCTTCGTCAATAAATACTTCGTAAGTTCCCATGTTTATCATCGGTTCTATGGTGAAAGTCATGCCCGGCACGATAACCATTCCCGTGCCCCTGCGTCCGAAGTGTTCCACGTCCGGTTCTTCATGGAATTTGATGCCCACGCCATGTCCGCACAAATCACGCACTACGCTATAACCGTTTTTCTCGGCATGTTCCTGGATAGCGGCTCCTACATCTCCTAACTGTGCCCAAGGCTGAGCCGCTTTGATACCTAATTCCAGACACTCTTTAGTCACTTGCACCAGGCGTTGTTTTTCCTGGCTGACTTCGCCAATCATAAACATGCGCGAAGCGTCAGAGAAGTAGCCTTGATAGATGGTCGATACATCTACATTGATAATATCACCGCTTTTCAGTATTTCCTTTTTATTGGGAATGCCGTGACACACTACATCGTTGATGCTGGTGCATACACTTTTAGGAAATCCTTCATAATTGAGTGGGGCGGGAATGGCACCGTGGGCAGTGGTAAACTCATATACCATGCGGTCAATTTCTTCTGTGGAGATGCCTTCACGGATGTTGGCCGCCACATGGTCAAGCAGGGCAGTATTGATTTTGGCGCTTTCGCGAATGCCCTCAATCTGTTCGGGCGTGCGAAGAAACCTTGCGTGGAGGAAGTTTGTATCCTTGTTTTCTATATTTTTGAATCTTATCTTCTGTTGCGGCCGGGTAATTGGAAGGGGTAAACCGGAATCCTTTGATGAATTTTTTCATTTCTATGTTCGTTTTCTAAATGATTATGCAAAAATAAGCAATAAAAGTCAGCACGCATTTGTTTGCAGTAGATTAATATTTTATATTTGCCTCCATTAAGATTAAAAAATATGAATTATGAAGGTATTAAGTTTTGCAAAAATAGCATTGTTTGTGACGGTTTTACTGGGTGCAAGTGCTTGTGGTGATAAGAATTACATTGATTATCGGAATACGGATGAAGAGCTTTGCAATAAAGACTGGGTACGTGATGTGGTGTTAGACGAAAAGACAGGCGACTGGTACAGATGTATTTTAAATTTTCAGGCGACTGGGAAATACGATAAAACCGAAGCATTTTATGAGGGGAATAAGTCGAAACCTACCAGCAGTGAGACTTTTTACGATTTAGACTGGCGATGGGCCGATGACTCCAAAGAAAGAATCGTTTTAAGCAATAAGACTCTAACGACTTATTTTGATAACGTCATGGTCAGCGATCACTATCTGACGGGCGTGTTGGATGGTAAAGCTGTAATGTTCTCAGATTATAAGTAGGCATAAAAAAAGGAGTCACGCCTGACTCCAACCTTTGTTAACCTTAAATCTAATACTATGAAAAACACATTGCAAATATACGGACTTCCGGCATATTTGCAAACTATCCAAAGAAAATCTTCTGTTTTATAACATAATTTATAGATTTAACACTTCGTCTATCCTTTAGCCTCCTGATACATGAAGCGTTTAATGCTTTTCTTTGCTGTCTTTTCAAACTCCTCGAAATGAATCTTCACTTTCGTAATCTGGTAATAACCCGGCAGCTGTTGGTTAAGTTCTGTGCGGTTATTCTCCATCGCCTTCACAATGTCCGATTGCTGTAATCCGTGTGCAAAGGCATCGTCGAAATCAGGATAAATCAGTGCAACAAGCTTATCTTTCTGAATGACGATGAGCGATTCGGATACATAAGGCATATTATTGAGTTTACTTTCAATCTCCTCCGGATAAATGTTTTGCCCGCTTGAAGTCAGCAACATATTTTTGCTCCGTCCGCGAACAGTGACATATCCGTCTGCATCCATCGTTGCCAGGTCGCCCGTGTGCAACCAACCGTTGACATCGATAATCTGGGAGGTAGCCTCCGGGTTCTTGTAGTATCCCAACATGAGGTTCGTGCCCTTGCAAATAATTTCGCCCGCTGTGTTTTGCGGGTCGGCAGAGTCTATTTTAACTTCCATGCGTGAGGTCGCCTTGCCGCACGAAGCCTGTTTCAACGTTTCCCAACGGCTGGAACAGATAATAGGGCCGCATTCCGTCATGCCGTAAGCAATGGTGTAGGGAAATCCTATCTGTTTCAGGAATGCTTCCACTTCAGCATTAAACGGAGCTCCGCCAATGATAATTTCATCAAAGTTGCCTCCGAAAATCTCCATGGCTGCTTGGCGGGCAGATGACTTAATTCTGTCGTTCAGGATAGGAACCCTAAGCAGGAGTTTGCCTATTTTGTTGTCCAACTTGGGCAGAATATCTTTTTTAATAATCTTCTCTACAATCAGGGGGACACATGAAATGACCCTCGGCTTGATGACCGAGAAAGACTGTGAGATGATTTTAGGCGATGGCATACGCGTGAGAAAATACAAGTGGGCGCCTGCTGAAAATCCGTACAAAAAATCGTAAACCATACCGAACACATGCCCCATTGGTAACATGGATACCATGTTGTCTCCGGGTTTCACGGGAAGCATTTCATGGCAGTATGCCACGTTAGACCACAAGCTGCGGTAAGGAAGCATGACTCCTTTGGAGTATCCGGTAGTGCCTGAAGTATAGTTGATTACAGCCAGTTTTCTTCGGGCTCTTCTTTGTGATAGGAGATGTGTTCGGGACGAAAATTCTTCGGATACCTCTGACCGTATATCTCGTTGCGATGCTCGTAAGCGTATGTCATTTTAGGGTTTCGTGAAACCAGTGGAGAGAAATCGGCCAAAGAAGAAATGCCTTCAAGCAAGGGCATTAGGTCTTCGTTGAGGTTCTCCCATACCTGGTCGCCCACAAAGAGAAGTTTGGCTTCGGAGTGGTTGACGATGTTATGAATATTGTCCGCTTTAAATTCGTGCAAAATGGGGACGATGACTGCTCCATAGGTTACGGTTGCTAAAAATGCAACAGCCCAGTGGGGCGCTGTTACGGCCGCAGACGGCAATTTTATCGCCCGGCTGTATGCCTGCCATTTCTAAAATGATATGGAATTTGGCAATTTTGCGTGCCACATCCTTGTATTGGAGAGTGCTTCCTTTATAGTCGGTCAGGGCGTTAAGGTTCCAATTTTTGATGATACTTTGTTCAATATAGGCAATGAACCGTTGTTCTTGTTCCATATAGTAATTTTGCACATTTGTTTTAAAACTGCGCAAAATTAATATTCTAATTATGTAAACTGTGTTCTTAGGCAAAGTTTTACAGTTAATTAACGTGAGATGGATATGAGTTCCCATATATTGCGGTGTGTGGAAAAAAAGATACAAATATAAGTGTCTGCATAGAACCCGGAGATTGATAAGCAGCTAATCATTGATCGCTCAGTATATGTCCTGTGATGCCCTATATAAGGGACTTTATAAAGGTGGCGATTGAACCTATCACATACGCCGTTTGTGATACCCACATACGGCGTATGTGATAAGCACGAACGGCGTATGTGATAGGCTTAGTTCGTTACTATATCTGTTACAGTTCATTATTGAACAATATTGTTCTATAGGAGAATACTGAAAAAGAAATACAAAGAGGGCAATTCTATTGTAATAATAACGTGAGTTCAATATAAGCAAATGTCGTATAACTGAATAATATGAATAAAAAAGAGTTCACCACAGAGTAACATAGAGTTTCACAGAGATTTAAGAATTGCCACGGGCTTGTTTAGTTGAAAGTTGAGAGTTGAAAGTTGGCTACGCTGTTAGAATTGCCACGGGCTTCAGCCCGTGGATAAAGAGGGCTCTTTCTTTATCGGGCTTTAGCCCAATATCTTCTGATTGGGCTAAAGCCCTCGGGGAGGGGAAATGCAAATCTATCCACGGACTGAAGTCCGTGGCAATTCTAAGAGCGCAGCCAATTTGGCTCCGGTGCCTCGCCGGTCCGTGGCAATTCTGAGAAGACATCTCTTTTTGTTCTAATGTCTAAAAAGAAAAAAAACTCTGTGTACTCCGTGTCCTCTGTGGTGAAATTTTATATTCAAATCTATTATGAAACGAGCATAAATTATATCGAACTCAGGTTAATAATCGGTTATAGCCTGCCGGTTATTCCTGTTTTTCAGATATGAGCAACAGTTTGTCTCCTATATGTAATTTTAATGTTCCGTTAGGAATAAGGAATTTATCTCCCCTTTTTACGATCATGACCAGAGTGCCTTGTGGAAGGTTCATATCTTTCAGGGTGTCAGCTTTATCGAGCATGTCCTGAGTGACGACCATGTCGGAGAGGTCACTGTCTATCTCTTCAGGAAGCTCGACACCAAAGTCGTTTCCGGTCTTTTCGAGTGGGGTGGATAGGTGCAGCAGGCGAGCAACGAACGAGATGGTGGTGCCTTGCACTACCAGCGATACAATGGTTATGAAGAATACGATGTTGAATATGAGGTTGGAACCTTCTACGTTGGCAACCACCGGATAGGTCGCGAAGATAATCGGTACGGCTCCACGCAATCCTACCCATGAGACAAACAATCTGGATTTGATATTCAGTTTACGGAACGGAAGCAGAGAAAGGAATACACTGAGGGGGCGACCGATAACAATCATAAAAACGCCAATCAATAGTGCTACGACTGCCACTTCAAGCATTTCGTGGGGATTGACGAGTAAACCCAGCATGAGGAACATGATAATTTGGAATAGCCATGACAGGCCGTCCATGAAGGTGGCAATCCCTTTCCGGTTTGTGATTTTATTATTGCCCACCATCATTCCTGCAATGTAAACTGCCAGATAGCCGTTGCCACGGAAAAGGTCGGTGATGGAGAAAGTGAAAAACACGAAAGACAATAAAAGGATGGAATATAATGCCTGGTTGTCGATGTTGATTTTGTTCAGTACCCAGATGGCCAGTTTGCCGAGAGCATAACCGGCTGCGGCACCTACCACAAACTGTATAATGAATGAGCCTATGATATTTCCCGTGCCCATTCCGTCCGATTGGATAAATTGTATCAGTACGATGGTCAGCATGTATGCCATAGGGTCGTTACTTCCGCTTTCCAGTTCGAGCATTGGGCGGAGGTTATGTTTCAGGTTCATTTTTTGTGAACGTAGTATGGCAAAGACCGATGCCGAGTCGGTGGACGACATTGTGGATGCCAGCAACAACGAAACGATCAGGGGAAAATGTATATTAGTCCAGCTTAAACCGGAGAGGTACCAGATAAACAATCCTGTAAAAATGGCAGTAAGCAGCACGCCGACTGTGGAAAGCATAATGCCCGGTGAAAGGATGGGGCGTATCTCAGTAAATTTAGTATCCATACCGCCCGAAAAAAGGATGATACTTAATGCTACCATACCTATAAATTGAGCTGTTTTAGCGTTATGGAACTGTATGCCCAGGCCGTCGCTTCCGAAAAGCATACCTACCAGAAGAAACAGTAACAGGGCGGGTACTCCGAAACGGTAACCTGTCTTTCCGACAACTATACTGATAAAAACTAAAACAGAACCAATGAGAAGAAAGTTTTCCGCGGTAAATAGCATAAATAATGTGTTATTTAGAGGTTATTAAATGATAATATACATTTCAATCTATATTCAGGTAACAAATATAATACAGGTTTGGATGTATTTCAGCATCAAATAGGAGTTAAATAGTTTAAAAATATTAATATGAATCAGTATTTGAATCTTATTCAAAACTATAATAACTGGAGATTCGCGTAATTATTTGAATTTAAGGACAAACTTCGGTTCGTTGCCGGGCAGCAGGATTATGTTTCCTCCTGACAGGCGCATGATTTGGCGTGAAATACTTAATCCTATTCCGTTCCCATTTTCTTTGGTTGTGAAGAATGGTATGAAGATTTGTTCAGCCACTTCGGGAAGTATGGCAGGACCGTTGTTCTGAATCTCGATCATTATTTCTTCTTCCTGATTACAATAGGCCGTGATGCTTATTCTTCCATCGGGCCCGGAACCAATGGCCTGGATAGCATTATTCAGCAGATTGATAACAACCTGGGAAATCAAATTCTCGTCTGCATGAATAATAAGATCTTGGGGGATGACTGATGTATGAAATGTAATATTGTTGCAAGGATTTTGATGACGTGCCAGTTCCACCATGCGCTCGATGAACTCCTTGACATAGAATAAGGTTGGCTCAGGAGTGGGGATGCGGGTAAACTGCCGGTATGAATTGACAAAAGCCAATAACCCTTTTCCGGTGGCACTGATGGTCTGAAGCCCATGCCTCAATTCTTTATCTTTTGTGTTGGCAATAGATAACAGTGTTTCGCTCAGTGAGGTAATTGGGGTTACTGAGTTCATTATCTCATGTGTCAGCACACGTGTTAAGCGGCTCCATGACTCTATTTCCTTTTCATCCAGTTCGCTGTTGATGTCATTAAGTGCGAGGATGCGCAAGTGTTCCTTTCGTATGGTGATATCAGAAACATGAATTGAAAGATTGATTGTTTCCCGTTCGTTGTTGAAGGTTATCTGCAGTTTATCTCCGGCGCGGCAACTCCCTACTTTTTTCATAAGTGTTGCGTCCACTTTGTGCAACTGGCGGATATGGGTGAATACCTCGAGTCCTAACAAGTGCATGGCTTCGTTGTTTTTCTGATAGACGGCTCCACTGTCATTAAGCACCAGGATACCTGTGTTGACGCAATTCAGAATCAGTTCGTAATACTTCTCCTGCTGGGCTGTTTCTGCTTTTACATTATATAATATTTGGGCTACCCGGTTCAGTGCCTGATTTATATCACGGCTTTTCAGTATAGGTTCTTCCTCGGGGAAGTGTATGGTATTGTCGTTATTTTCAAGGGCATCGATCATAAACAGCACACGCTTGGTGTGGATACTGTACAAAGAATATTGCCACCAAGATTCCTGTTATTGCCAGGCAAATACTTATCCCCATCCATAGATACTCCTTATGTATGGGCAAGCAGAGTGGCCAGGATAGTAAAGCAAAGGATGATTGCGAGGCTGAACCAATGGTATTGCGGAAGTTGTTTAATTCGCCGTGTCATAGTCCGAATTTCTTCATTTTGTTGTATAATGTTTGGCGTGTAATGCCTAACTGTGCAGCAACGGCGGACAGGTTGCCTTCGCATTTCTCAAGCGTTTGCCGGATCATCTTGATTTCCATCTCTTCAAGAGTAGAGGCGTGTTTCCGTCCTGTTGGCGTTCTGTGCCAGTTGGAATAAAGCTGCCGGTATTTCGTTCCCGTCACAGATGATGACTGCTTTCTCTATAGCATGTTCCAATTCTCTTATATTGCCGTACCAGGAATGTTCTGTTAGTTTATCGCATGCTTCCGGACTAAGTGTTATCGGTTTCTTGTCATATTGTTTGCAGAACCGGGATATAAACTGTTCGGCCAACGGCACTATATCTTCTTTACGTTCACGGAGTGGAGGAATTTCAACATGAATGGTGTTTATACGGTAAAGTAAGTCTTCGCGGAACCCTCCTTGGTGAACCATTTCCTGCAAGTTCCGGTTTGTCGCACAAATCAGACGTATGTTGATAGGGGATGATTCGTTGCTGCCTACACGCACTATGCTTCTTCTCTGAATGGCTGTCAATAGTTTAGCTTGTAAGTGATAAGGAAGGTTTCCTATTTCGTCCAGGAATAATGTACTATGGTCTGCCGCTTCAAATTTGCCGGCACGATCAGCATGGGCATCAGTGAAAGAGCCTTTCATGTGTCCAAACAGTTCACTCTCAAATAAGGATTCGGTAATGGCGCCCATATCGACAGCTACCATGTTTTTTGCCTTTCGTGACGATCGTGCATGAATTTCTCTTGCCAGCATTTCTTTACCGGTTCCGTTTTCTCCGGTTATCAATATGTTGGCATCGGTTATGGCTACTTTGTCGATGAGTGCACGTAATTGCAACATGGCATTACTGTCTCCCCAATACATATCAGATACGGAGGACGTCTCTTTCCGGTTTTCTTTCTCCTCTTTGGTGGATTGTGAACCGGCAGCCAATAGAAGAGTCTCCACTAATTTTTCGTTCTCCCAGGGTTTGACGATGAAGTTAGTAGCCCCCTCTTTTATGCCCCGTACGGCAAGGTCGATATCTGCATAAGCGGTGAATAATACAACGGGAAGGTCCGGGTATTGCTTTTTGATTTCGTGTAACCAGAATAATCCTTCGTTTCCGTTATTGATGCCGGAGGTAAAATTCATATCAAGCAGAACTACCTGAGCCTTTTCTTCTCTCAACGTGGCAAGCAGTGTGACAGGTGAGGAGAGAGTAATGACCTTCGAGAAATAACTTTTCAATAAAAGTTGTACGGCAGTCAATACTCCCTTGTTATCGTCTATAATAATGATAGTTCCCTGTTTATTCATCGTCTGTTGGCTTTTTAAAAAGATGCGCTAAGATAATGAATTTCTTTAAAGCCACTGGAATTTTAAGCCGAAAGATAGGCTAAGATAGTCTTTTGCTCTCAGATATTTGTTCGTCACCCGGCTGATAAGAAGCAGATCGTAAGTACTTAGTTCGTAAAACAAGGTTACTGATTTGGCAAAGAAACGACGTTCCTTATCAATGTCGTAAGTCAGTCTTTGCCCCAGAAACACATGCGTACGTACTTTGGAAGAGAAACCATAGTAACCCTCCGGGTAGCGCGAAGGTTCATGTACCCAGAATTCATGACCGAATACCGTATTGAAATAGATACCGCAAGAAAGTGGCTCCACAGAGAATTTATCGTTCAAATTCAGGCTCCATGGTATGTAGGTCTGTTTCAATGTCATTGTTATTTTGGTGCGGTGTGAGTCGTGTTTCGGGATAATGCCAAAAAGCAAATCGGTTTCCCACTGATCCCGTTTTCCGTAATCCCAGCCTGTACCTATTGAGAACATTCCCATGTTTCCTGCAAACTGTATGGCATTGTGAGTCGGTATCAGCCTGTTCCAGTTGCGGCGAAAGCGATGAATGCGTTTGTCGTATTTGCTGTATTCGGGTTGTGATGCGTAGACATTGTCAGTCGGATAAAAGTTTATATCTTCTTTGTTCTCCTGAGCGTTGATAGCCAAAGGGCAAAAAAGCATCATTAAAAGGATGGGTTTAATAGTAGACCACTTCATAATCATAGCCTTCCGGTTTAATAGTGAATACTAAGTAATTGCGGTGTTTCATGCAATCACTTCCATAATATATAATTCCATCATTGAAAATATCGTCAACACTGATGCGATGATCGTGTGCATTGGTGCAGAAAAGTACGTTGGGGGAATTGCCATACGTATAGCTGAAAAACCTTGGCGACATTATTATTGAACTGCTCTGAGCCCGGACGGGCGTGCATACAAATAATCGTTTGGTCGTATTCGTCCGCCCGGCTGGTTACTTCCTGTTCCATGAAGTCAAAGTCGGGAATCGGATTGGAATAATCATATTCCATTGCATTGGTGTTGAGACAGACAAATTTAGTGCTTCCTGCGATAAATGAGAAGTTAGGGTTTCCTACTATTTTCCGGTAAGTTTCTTCTCCTGTTCCCACACAGTCATGGTTTCCTAACAATGTGACATAAGGCACATTGAGCTTATTCATAATGTCTCTTTGCCACATAAACTCGTCAGCAAGACCCGAAATCACTCATGTCGCCGCCGTGGACCACAAAATCAATATCGTCCCGCTGGTTTACAACTTTTACGAAGTCCTCCGTTTCATCATACCAGCGTTGCGAATCTCCCATGGCAATGAAACGAAAGGTTGTCTTCCCTGAACATTTCTCTTCAATCTTCTTAATGTTCTTAGCGTTTATATCCGTTTCTCCTTTAATACGTACATCGTAGGGGTGATAGTCTATTACATCACATCCGGCGAATACGAACAGGCATGAAAGGATAATTCCTATTTTCTTGTTCATAATAGTTTGTTTTGAATGAAAACTCGATGCAAATTTATAGTTTTCATTTGATAAAGCAAAGTTTGTTGTCTAATTTTTGGACAGCACTGTCTAATTATTAGACAATCTTGTTTAGATGGAAAATCGGTAATTACTTGTTATTCTGATAGATGCCTGTCTTGGCACGCTTTATGCCTTATTATTATAAATAATTTGTGCTAATTTAAATTCTAAGATATAAAAACATGAGACAACTCTACTACACTATCCGGATACTGTTACGTGGATGGGGAACGAATCTGACAAAGATTATTTCGTTAACCTTGGGACTGTTTATCGGTATCCTGCTTTTTTCACGCGTGGTATTTGAACTGAGCTTCGACAGTCAGTATAAAGAAGCGGATAAGCTTTGTGTAATCAATGCTGTTTATACCATAGGGGACGAAGTGAGAGACCCCTCGCAGACAGTCATGGGACCTGTGCCGGGGGCTATACATGATGCGTTTCCTGAATACATTGAGTCGGCAACCGTTGTTTCGGACTGGTATGGCGAAAATACGCTATTTAAAGACAATATCCGTTTGCAGCCCAAAATAGTGATGGCGGATTCTCTCTTTTTCCATACTATGGGTATTGAGGTGATAAGTGGTGACCCACGCGAACTGACCAACCCGGAAGTGGTGTTTGTGTCTCAAAGCTTTGCCAGAGAGGCTTTCGGTGGAGAGAATCCCATAGGAAAGACACTGCTTTATAATAAGAATTTGCCAATGACGGTGAAAGGCATTTATGCCGATACACCGGAGAACTGCTCGTTGCAGCACGATGTGGTCATCTCTTTTGCTACCATCGTGAAAAACGACTGGCAATATACCGGTTGGGATGGTGGCGATAGTTTCGAAGGATTTGTCCGGTTGAAAGAAGCAGATGGTATTGACGAGGTGAATGCCCGTATTGACGCAGCTATTGAGAAGCATATGCCTAATGTGCCTGGAAGTGGTTGGGAACTGAAATATTCGTTACAGCCTCTTCGTGAAGTGTATGCCGGCAAGGAGGAAGTGCACAAGATGATACTTATTATGTCTCTGCTTGCCGTTGCCGTTCTCCTTATAGCAGCAATGAACTACGTACTTATATCCATATCATCATTGGCACGACGTGCAAAAGCCGTGGGAGTGCACAAATGCAATGGAGCAAGAAATGGGACCGTGTTCTCCATGTTTTTATGGGAAACAGGTGTCATTATACTGGTTTCGCTTTTACTGGTTCTTCTCATCATGTTTAATTTCAGAGAGAGAATAGAAGATATAGCTTCTGCTTCGTTGACCTCTCTTTTCGCATGGAATACCCTGTGGGTTCCGTTAGTTGTGATTCTTGTGTTGTTTCTTATTTCAGGGGTATTGCCGGGACGTCTATTCTCTTCAATTCCTGTCACACAGGTATTTCGCAGATACACCGATCGGAAAAGCGGATGGAAACGTACATTACTCTTTGTGCAGTTTGCCGGGGTGACTTTCATTTTTGGTGTGCTTTGCGTGGTACTTTTCCAGTATAATCGTATTATGACAAAGGATTTGGGATACAATCCCGATCGTGTGGCATGTGTTTATCAGCACTTTGAAGATTCGGAATCAGCATTAGACCAGTTGCGATTGTTACCTATGGTAGAAGGAGCTTCTGTTGCCGGAGATGATATAATTTCAGGATATGGCGGTCAGCCTATGCAAGATGAACAAGGAAAGACCCTGTTTACTGCCCGCCTTTCTACTTGCACGTATGACTATCTCTCTTTTATGGGGGTGAGAATTGTAGATGGAAAGAGTTTCGATGCACCTATGCAGGTAGTGGTTAATGAGGAGTTCGTACGCCGTGTCGGGACCGGATGGGTGGATGGAGTTATCGGTAAAAGATATATGGATTATCTGATTGTCGGAGTGATGAATGACTATCCGGTGAAGAGCTTCTATGAGAAGCAAGACCCTGTTGCTTTGATTGGCAATTATACAATGAATGGTTGTTACCATGTGCGATTGAAAGAACCGTTTGATGAAAACCTGCGTGCGCTTAATCAAAAGATGTTGGAGATGTTTCCTACTGCTGATGTCGTATTCAAATCCCTTCGTCAGGCATTGGATGACCAGTATAAAAGCATTCGACGCTTCCGTGATGCAGTGGTGTTGGCTTTCTTTGCTATCCTGATTATCGCTTTAATGGGACTTATCGGATATGTGAATGATGAAGTGCAGCGGAGGAGTAAGGAGATTGCTATCCGAAAGGTGAATGGTGCCGGGACAATGGATATATTGAGTCTTTTGTCGAAAGATATTCTTTGGACAGCTTTGCCGGCAGTCGTGCTGGGGGCAGTAGCTTCTTACTTTATAGGCGAAAAATGGTTGGAGCAGTTTGCAGAGAAGGTCGATCTGATGGTGGCTTGGTTTGTGCTTGTGGCACTTGTAGTCCTTGTGGTTATCATGCTTAGTGTTATAATCAAAGCATGGCGCATAGCCAATGAGAATCCTGTAGATAGTATAAAAAGCGAATAAGATTTTAGATAATTAATAATTTAACAATATAGTATTATGATACAAATTAACGACATTACGAAAGTGTTTCGTACCTCAGAGGTAGAAACTATTGCATTAAACCACGTAAGCCTGGATGTAAAAGAAGGAGAGTTTGTTGCTATTATGGGGCCTTCGGGCTGCGGTAAATCGACTCTATTAAATATATTGGGGTTGCTTGATAATCCTACAGAAGGCTCTTATGAGCTAATGGGACAGGAGGTTGCATCATTGAAAGAGAAAGAGCGTACTCGGGTTCGTAAAGGTAAATTAGGCTTTGTATTCCAAAGTTTTAACCTGATTGACGAGCTGAATGTATATGAAAACGTAGAGCTTCCGCTTACCTATCTGGGCATTAAAGCCTCCGAACGCCGCCGCATGGTAGAGGATATGTTAAAGCGGATGAATATCAGCCATCGTGCCAAGCACTTCCCGCAACAACTGTCAGGAGGTCAGCAACAGCGTGTAGCTATAGCCCGTGCTGTTGTGACGAATCCGAAACTGATTCTTGCCGATGAGCCTACAGGTAACCTTGACTCAAAAAATGGTGCTGAAGTGATGAATCTGCTTACAGAATTGAATAAAGAGGGAACTACAATTATTATGGTAACTCACTCACAGCACGATGCTTCGTTTGCTCACCGCACGGTCCATTTGTTTGATGGTAGTGTAGTGGCGAGTGTAGAGGCTTAGTATTAAAAATAGGAAGAAAGAAGTATGAGACAAATCTTTTATGCATATCAAAATATTATCCGGGGCTGGGGTGAGCAAATTATTAAAGTGGTTTCATTGGCTGTGGGGTTGTTGGTCAGTATCTTATTGTTTGCCCGTGTAGCTTTTGAACTGAACTATGATAGCTTCTATCCTCAGTCGGAAAATCTGTTCCTTGTGCAGTGTGCTTATACAGGGAGTGATGGAATAAAGGAGAAGCCAAATATCTATGTATATGGTAAACTTCCCGGAGCTTTGTTAGAAAACTTTCCGGACCAGATAGAATCTGCCACTGTGATAAGACAGGATATGGGCGAGGTATTGTACAATGGGGAGAAACGTTTTGCTGACCGAATAGGTATTAGTGCGGATGAACACTTATTTACTACGTCAGGTGTTCGGGTTCTTAAAGGCAAGGCAGAGGCTCTGATGCGTCCTGATGTGATATTTCTTTCCGAATCTTTTGCCAAAGAGATATTTGAAGATGTTGATCCTGTCAATAAGACTTTATTGGTTGGCAAGACAGAACCAGTAACGGTTGGAGGGGTATTTGAGGATATTCCTGAAAACTCGGAACTACGTTATGATATGGTCTTTTCATTTGCTACTCTTCTCGCCAATGATCGTGGAGGCTGGGGATATGATATCAGTTATTTGGGGTTAGTACGTTTTCCTAATTCTAAGTCTGCGGTAGATCAGGTTACGGCTCGCATACCGGAAATGATGAAAAAGTATATGCCTAAAAGACATGTTATGTCAGGGGAAGAGTATAGCTTTATTCCTATAAATTCGGTTCATAGCAGTATGCCCGATGTAAATCGTATGGTACTTATTATGTCGGTGCTTGCCATTGTGTTGCTTTTGGTTACGGCACTTAATTATGTACTTATTTCAGTCTCGGCGTTGCCACGTCGTTCTAAAGGGGTAGGAGTTCATAAGTGTAGTGGTGCATCAACAGGAGCAGTGCTTCGTATTTTCTTGTGGGAAACTTGCATCATTATAGGTTGTGCATTGTTGTTGGCAGCTTTTCTATTATTCCAGTTCAGTGAATTTATAGAATATGCAATCAATGTATCGCTTGTCGGATTGTTTACATGGGAAACTCTTTGGATTCCTTTGATAGTTATTTTTGTTCTTTTTGTAATCGCCGGAATTTTGCCGGGGCGTTTGTTCGCTTCTGTTCCTGTTACGCAAGTATTTCGTCGGTATACGGAACATAAGCTGTCTTGGAAACGTCCTTTACTCTTTGTCCAGTTTTCCGGAGTTGCTTTTATTTTTGGATTGTTAGCTGTGATTTTGATGCAATATAATATAATAATGAATAGCGATTTGGGATATAATCCTGAACGAGTGGTTTCTTGTTATATTCGTGCAAAAACAGAAGAAAAAGACAATATTAAAAGTGTATTGCGTAGTTTGCCGATAGTTGAAGACTTGGCTGTTTCATGGAATCCGATGCATGCTGGTTATAGTGGCTTTGTGGTTTATGATTTGGGAGGAAAGGTTATTTTAGATGACGCTCGAACTTCGTGGTGTGATTTTCATTTCTTGCCTATGATGGAAGCACGACTGGTGCAAGGTCGGTTTCAAAGGGAACCGGATGAGGTGGTGGTGAATGAAGAGTTGTTGGAGCGATTACATTGGACAGACAGCCCGTTGGGTAAACAAATCGATTTAAAATGGGATAACCCGAAGACAATTGTCGGGGTGATAAAGAATTACACTAATCGTGGTGCATACTCTCCTAAAGAACCTATTATCTGGATTGGAAGTGTGGAAGAAACTGGAGGTACATTTAATGTTCGTCTGAAAGAACCGTTCAATGAAAATCTAAAAGTATTTAATGAACAAATGAAAGAGTTGTTTCCAACAAAAGATGTTGTGTTTGTCTCTTTACAAGAGAACATTGATAAGCAATATGACTCTGTGAGGCGTTTCCGCAATTTGGTGATGATTGCCTCTTTTGCCATTCTGCTTATCACATTGATGGGACTCTTTGGCTATGTTAATGATGAAGTGCTTCGTCGTAGTAAGGAAATTGCCATTCGCAAAGTAAATGGGGCTGAGGTTTTAGACATTCTTAGGCTACTGACCAGAAATATCTTCTGGATATCGCTTCCGGCTGTGGTAATAGGTGTTGTGGCTTCTTGGTTTATTGGCGCAAAATGGATGGAACAATTTGTAGAAGGTACACCGCCGGGCATCTTGCTATATGTCGGTATTGCATTGGCTGTGCTTTTGTTAATTATCGGATGCGTCATACTAAAAGCATGGCGAGTAGCTAATGAGAATCCGGTGAATAGCATCAAGTCTGAATAGAGATGCTGTTTTATAGATTTTGAATCTCTGTATTTTCTGTGTGAGCCTTTACTCTTTTTATATAAATCATCAGTATGACAACTGCGGTGACAAATGCCAGGCTATCCGATATTGGCATACTGGTCCAAACACCTGTTACACCATAATGAACAGGGAGTAGTAAAAGACCGGGTAACAAATAAACTAACTGTCGGGAAAGCGAGAGAAATATACTAATCTTTGCTTTCCCGATGCTTTGAAAGAAACTGGAGATAACTATTTGCGCTCCCACAAAAGGAAACGCTAATGTGCAAATGCGAAGCCCGGCAGATGCCATATCTATTAATTCATCACTATCTGTGAAGATAGCAGAAACGGTGTGTGGAAACAGTTCGCATATCAGGAACCCACTACTGGTTATGATGACTCCTACAATAACACCCAACCGTAGCGTATGCTTTACACGATCCATCTTTAGTGCGCCATAATTATAACCTATAATAGGCTGCATGCCCATAGTCAGCCCCATTACAATCATAACATATAGCATTAACAAACGGTTGATTATTCCGTATGCTCCGATAGCCATATCGCCTCCGTAAGTAGAAAGGCTGTTGTTTATCAAAATCACAATGGCGCAGGCAGTGACGTTCATAGCGAAAGGAGACATACCAATAGAAAATATACTGGCAATGATGCGTTTCTTCATTTTCCAGAATCCGGGAACGAAGTGAACAAAACTCTCTTTATTACGGAAGTGGCTTACCACCCATACCATGCCTATAAATTGTGATAGAACTGTTGCCATAGCTGCGCCGCGTATTCCCCAACCAAAATAAAAAATAAATATAGGAGCAATAATTATGTTTGCCACTACCGTAACCATCGAAGTAAGCATGGCTTTCTTTGGATAGCCGGTGGCACGCATCACGTTGTTTAATCCTATCATAGTGTAGGTGATAGGAGTACCCAATAAGATAACCTGCATGAAATCACGGGCATAGGGTAGGGTGCCCTGGCTTGCTCCGAAGAAAAGAAGTATCGGGTCCAGAAACAGGAAAGCCAGACCGCCGAAAACCACTGCATTAGTCAGACACAGCATTAATGTATTTCCCAGTACGTCAGTCGCCCCTTTTACGTCTTTTTGTCCCAGGCGGATAGACGAAATAGTAGCACCTCCGGCGGATATCAGTACACAAAATGCAACGACCAGATTCATTAACGGGAAAGTGATGGCGAGTCCCGATATTGCCATTGCTCCCACACCGTGCCCAATGAAAATACTGTCGATGATGTTATAAAGTGAGGTGATAGTCATTCCGATAATGGCAGGAATAGAGTACTGTAACAGTAGATTTCCTATTTTTTCGGTACCTAATATACGTGGGTCGGTCTGTTGTGCCATACGTCTTTACATTTTTTTAAGTGGCGTAAAGTTACAAAATATTTGCCTTATTCAATGAGATTTCAGACCTTTGAAGCAAGGTTTAACTTTTAAGGTAGAATGTTTATGGAAGCAAAAGAGACATTGGCAGTACTGTTTGATTTCGACGGAGTAATTATGGATACGGAAACTCAATATACAATCTTCTGGGACGAACAAGGGCGGAAGTATTTAAACAAGGAACATTATGGAAAGTCTATAAAAGGACAGACATTAAAACAAATTTATGAAAACGATTTTCCGGGAATGACAGACATACAAGAATTGATTAGCCGGGATTTGGGTAATTTTGAGGAAAACATGAGTTACGAATATATTCCCGGAATAGAAGCATTTATTACTGATTTGCGTACTAATGGAGTAAAAATGGCAGTGGTAACCAGTTCTACAACAGAAAAAATGAAGAATGTCTATCACGCACACCCTGAGTTTGCCGGATTGTTTGATGAAATTCTGACGGCAGAAAGATTTACTCGTTCCAAACCGGACCCGGATTGCTTTTTACTTGGCATGAAAGTATTCGGAAGCAAGCCGGAACGCACTTTTGTGTTTGAAGATTCATTTCACGGATTACAAGCGGGCAAAGCGTCAGGAGCCTTTACTATAGGTTTGGCTACCACCAATTCCCGGGAAGCTATTGCAGGGAAAGCAGACCATGTCATAGATGACTTTATAGGGATGACGTATGAGCATTTGCTAACTCTGCTATAACTTTCGTTAACGAATTATTCATATTTAGTTGTCTGTTATGAATTAAAAGTTATACCTTTGCGCCCGATTTTAGAAAAAGACTAAACTTGGTTTTTCAATCGTAAACAGTTAAATCATTAAATAGTAGATAAATTATGGCTGGTTATATTTCAGATGACACAAGAAAAGTGACGACTCATCGCCTGATAGAAATGAAGCAAAGAGGCGAAAAAATATCGATGCTTACTTCTTACGATTATACAATGGCGCAGATTGTAGATGGAGCCGGTATCGACGTTATATTGGTAGGTGACTCTGCATCGAATGTAATGGCAGGCAATGTGACGACTCTCCCTATCACGCTGGATCAGATGATATATCATGGTAAATCGGTGGTGCGTGGTGTGCAGCGTGCAATGGTTGTTGTCGATATGCCGTTCGGTTTCTTATCAGGGCAACGAGATGGAAGGACTTGCTTCTGCTATCCGTATTATGAAGGAAAGCCATGCCGATGCTTTAAAATTGGAAGGTGGCGAGGAAGTGATTGACTCGGTGAAACGTATTTTGACTGCCGGAATCCCTGTGATGGGACATCTCGGACTGATGCCTCAGTCTATTAATAAATATGGTACCTACACTGTGCGTGCCAAAGACGATGCAGAAGCAGAAAAGTTGATAAGAGATGCGCATTTACTGGAAGAAGCCGGTTGCTTTGGTTTGGTACTCGAAAAGATTCCTGCGGCGTTGGCTGCTCGTGTTGCAAGTGAACTGACTATTCCTGTAATCGGTATTGGTGCCGGTGGCGACGTAGACGGTCAGGTTTTGGTTGTTCAGGATATGTTGGGCATGAACAATGGTTTCCGTCCCCGTTTCCTCAGACGTTATGCCGACCTGCATACCATTATGACGGATGCTATCAGCCGTTATGTATCGGATGTTAAGAATCTGGACTTCCCGAACGAGAAAGAACAATATTAAGATTTTATGGCAACTAAATTGTGGACATTGCATTTTATGCGGATATGCCTTGCTAATTTGTTGTTGTTCGTATCCCTTTATATGTTATACCCGGTTATTCCGTCATTGATGGCGGAAACGGCTGGGTATATCTGTTTGTCATACCGGAGCGGTCTTTTTGATGTTTGCGGTAGGGATGTTTTGTGTCGGACCTTTCCATGGCTATTTAGTGGATGCTTATAAACGCAAGGACGTTTGTCTTTATTCATTTTGTGTGATGTTGGCTGCCACGGCAGGCTACGGTTTTGTACGCGATTTTACGCAATTGCTTTTACTTTGCCTGGTGCAGGGAGTAGCTTTTGGAGTTGCGGCAACTTCAGGTATCACGCTCGCTATCGATATAACAAATACATCTTTTCGTAGTGCAGGGAATGTAGTATTCTCATGGGCATCACGTTTAGGTATGGTTATTGGCGCGGCGTCAGGGATATTTCTCTTTCAGGAGTATGGATTCAAAGTTCTTTTGTATGCGTCTGTTGCAGCTGGTTTGCTTGGCGCTTATTTCATATCCAGAGTCTATGTTCCTTTCCGGGCTCCGATAGGTACAAATTTGATATCCAACGACCGTTTTCTTTTGTTCCGTGGTTGGATACCGGCTGTTAATCTGGTATTGATTGCCATTGTTCCGGGGATACTGCTTCCTATACTTATTCAGTCGGCGAGCAATGTGTTATTGTGGGGGGTAGATGTACCTTTCTTTGCATTGAGTGTTGTCGGCTTTTTGCTTTCTGCACTAATGATTAAATTCCTTTTTCATGGCGAACACAAAAAGATGTGGTTACAGGTAGTGCTTGGCTTGGTTATTATGATAAGTGCCATGTCTATGCTGATTACTCCGGAAGAGGGAAAAGTCATTGCTGCCGCTGTGTTATTAGGAGTTGGTTTGGGGCTTGTTACTCCGGAATTCCTGATGATGTTTGTCAGGCTCTCAAAGCATTGCCAGCGAGGCACGGCGAATACAAGTCATTTGTTGGCTTGGGAAATAGGAATTTCGGGTGGTATTGCAGTAGCCTGTTACTTGAATGTGACTGCATCGGAAATTGTGGTCTATCAGGTAGGAATGCTTTCTGCCATTGTGGCATTATTCTTTTTCGTTTTAGTTACTTTCCCTTATTATAAAAGAAAGCGAATCAGATAACTATCCCATCCGGCATAAGAGGGCAGACAGGATATAAGGAGTGAAAATAATGACTCCTGTAATCGCGGCAGCAACTGCACATATAAGTACAGCTCCTGCCGCGATGTCTTTTACATCGCCTGCTATCGGGTTATGTTCCGGTGACACCAAGTTGACCAAGCGTTCGATAGCCGTATTAAATCCTTCGGCTGCCAGCACTATCCCGAAGCAAAGGATGACGATCAGCCATTCCGTACGGGTAATACCGAAACCGAATCCGGCTATTGTCACGAGCACGATGGCTGTACAATGTATCCAGGCATTGGGCTCTCTACTGATAAAGCTTTTTATACCTTTCCAGGCATAACCGAAACTTTTTATTCTTTTATTCATAATACTATTGTTTACCTAAATAATTTTTCACCACAGAGGACTGGAGGACACAGAGTTTTTATTTTTTTTGAAACGCAGATTAACACGGATTACCGCAGATTTTTAAATTATTAATCCGCGTAAATCTGCGTTTAATTCTTTTTCTCTGTGCCCTCCGTGTCCTCTGTGGTGGACTTACCCTCTTACAACTTGCTTAATGCCTTTTACTGTTCGTAGTTTCTTTATTAATGTTTCCAGGCGTCCTGTGTCGCCTACCATAATGGTAAGTGTTCCCGAGAACAAGCCGTCATTTGAGTCGATTCCGATAGAACGGAGGCTAATGTCGTTCTCTTTAGATATAATCGAAGTAATGTTAGTCACAATGCCAATATCATCATGTCCCACTACACGCAAAGTGATGGGATATTGGGTACCCTGCGACTTGCCGGCCCAACGGGCTTTTACAATGCGGTAACCAAAGCGTTCGCGCATCTGTCCTGCGTTAGGACAGTCCTGACGATGAATCTTGATGCCGCCCGAAACAGAAACGAATCCAAAGACGTCATCTCCATAAATAGGGTTACAACATCTTGCCAGTTTAAATTCCAGCCCTTTCAGGTTCTGGTCGATAACCAACACATCTTCTTTAGACCTTGTGTCATCTATCGGAGTTTGCATGTTATATTCTTCCGCACTGCGGTAAGTGACTTCCTCGCGCACATCGTTTTCACGTTTCTGCTGCTCGACATATTTATCGAGTAGGTCATTCACATCCAGTGATTCGTTGGCTAAGTTCTGATAGAAATCCGTAACAGTCTTAAATCCGAGACGTTTGATGAGGCGCATCATCACCGCTTCATCATATTCCATCTTCCGGTTCTTAAATTTACGTTCTAAAGTCTCTTTGGCGAAATCGTGCTGGCGAGCTACCATTTCCTTCAGAGCCTGACGTATCTTGGTACGCGCTTTAGAGGTAGTGACAATGTTCAGCCAATCCTGCTTCGGAGTTTGTGCGTTCGAAGTCATTATCTCCACCTGGTCACCACTGTTGAGCTTTTGCTTCAGCTGCGCGTTTTTACCGTTGACTTTGGCGCCAATACATTTGCATCCCAGTTTGCTATGAATATGGAAAGCAAAGTCGAGCACTGTAGCTCCTTTAGCCAATTTGAACAGATCCCCTTTCGGAGTGAATACAAAGACTTCATCTTCATAGAGGTCCATCTTGAACTGATCCATCACCTTCATAGAGTCATTGTCCGAATTCTCCAATGCTTCGCGTACGGAGGTCAGCCATTCGTCCAATCCGCTTTCTCCTTTGATGCCCTTATATCTCCAGTGAGCAGCAAGCCCGCGTTCGGCTATTTCGTCCATACGGCGGGTACGTACCTGCACTTCCACCCATTTACCTTCCGGTCCCATCACAGTGATATGAAGTGATTCATAACCATTGCTTTTAGGGATGGAGAGCCAGTCGCGCAAGCGCTTCGGATTAGGTTGATACATATCCGTTACGATGGAATATACCTGCCAGCATTCCTGTTTCTCTTTGGCCGGATCAGGTTCTGAATCAATGATGATACGGATGGCAAAAAGATCGTAAATACCCTCAAAAGGGGTTTTCTGTTTCTGTATCTTGTTCCAGATGGAGTGAATAGACTTGGTTCGTCCTTTAATATCAAATTTCAATCCGGCTTCCGTCACCTTCCTTTTAATAGGCTCGATGAATGAAGCAATATATTTGTCACGAGACGCTTTGGTCTGATTCAGTTTATCCTTAATAAAGTAATATGTATCCCGTTGTATATATTTTAACGAGAGGTCTTCTAACTCCGATTTTAGTTTGTAGAGTCCCAGTTTATGTGCCAGAGGAGCGTATAAGTAAGCTGCCTCATTGGCTACCTTCATGCGGTCGTCTTCGTTTTCAGATTCTTTAATCTGACGCATGATGTTCACGCGGTCTGCAATCATTATCAAGATTACACGCATATCTTCGGCAAACGACAGCAGTAAGTTGCGGAAGTTTTCCGTTTCAATGGCAGGACTCTTGGCATACAGTTCGTTCGTCTTTACCAATCCTTTGATGATACCTGCAACGTCTTCACCGAATTCCGTCTTCACTTTATCAATGGTCAGCAGATTGTTTTTCACAATTTCATGCAGCATGATACCCAGTAAACAGGCTCCCTTCATCCCAATCTCTTCCGAAACGATGATAGAGGTTTGCATGTCTTTAATGATAGGATTCATGTTGAAACTGTTACGTTGCAGACTGTTGTTCTGTGCAGCCTGACTCAGGTACATTTTCAGTTTGCGGGTGTCTTTGCGGGTAATGCTGTCTCCCGCAGACTGTATCAGTTGTTTATATAAAGCGAACAATTCTGTTCTTTCCGATTCTGTGAAAAATGAAATATCCCCCATAATAATTTTTTAGCTACAAGTTACAGGCTACGAGTTACAAGTCCTATGCGGCATTTATTGCGCAGCTACTCGTAGCTTGTAGCTCGTAACTCGTAGCTAATTACCCGTAAAAGTAGTTTTTTTTGTTCACTAAAAGCTCATAACTGAATAAAATTTGTATTTTTGGGAATGAATTAATTAAACTTAATGATTTATGATGACACCCGATGACAAAGAGTTACTTGCACGGAAAGGTATCTCACAAGCACAAATTGCCGAACAGTTGGCATGCTTTGAAAAAGGTTTCCCGTATCTGAAACTTGATGCTGCTGCATCCATAGAAAAAGGTATTTTGGCTCCCGGAGCTGAGGAACAGAAGGCTTTCCTTGATGCGTGGGCTGCGTATACCAATAGCGATAAAACCATTGTGAAGCTTGTGCCTGCATCCGGTGCGGCAAGCCGTATGTTCAAGAACTTGTTTGAGTTTCTGGATGCAAGTTATGATAAGCCTGAGACTAAGTTTGAACAAGCTTTTTTTGATAATATAGAGAAGTTTGCATTCTACGATGATTTGAATGCGGCATGTGTTCGGATTGAAGGCAAAGATATTCCGTCATTGATTGCCGGCGGCAACTATAAAGGAGTGGTAGCAGCGTTGCTCGATGTAGCCGGATTGAATTATGGCGCACTGCCCAAAGGATTACTTAAATTTCATAAGTATCCCGAAGGTGCACGTACTCCATTGGAAGAACATTTGGCAGAAGGTGCTATGTATGCTGCCGGAAAGAGTGGCAAAGTCAATGTACATTTCACGGTCTCTACAGAGCATCGCGAATTGTTTAAAGCCCTGGTTGCAGAAAAAACAGATGCTTTTGCAAAGCGCTACGGTGTGGATTATCATATTTCTTTTTCCGAGCAGAAACCCAGTACCGACACCATTGCGGCGGATATGAATAACGCTCCGTTCCGTGACAATGGTAAGTTGTTGTTCCGTCCGGGTGGGCACGGTGCGCTGATTGAGAATCTGAATGACTTGGATGCAGATATTATCTTCATTAAAAATATAGATAATGTGGTGCCCGATAGGTTAAAGCCGGACACGGTGCTTTACAAAAAGCTGATTGCCGGTGTACTGGTATCTCTTCAGGAGCAGGCATTTGAGTATCTGCGTTTGCTCGATACCGGAAAGTATACTCATGAACAGCTGATGGATATTTTACAATTCATTCAGAAGAAACTGTTCTGCAAGAATCCGGAAGTGAAAGATCTGGAAGATGCCGAACTGGTGATCTATTTGAAGAAGAAACTAAATCGCCCGATGCGTGTTTGCGGTATGGTGAAAAATGTAGGTGAGCCGGGCGGTGGTCCGTTCCTTGCGTATAATAGTGACGGGACTATTTCTCTACAGATATTGGAAAGCTCGCAAATCGATATGAATAATGCGGCTGCTAAAGAGATGTTTGAAAAAGGCACTCACTTCAATCCGGTCGATTTGGTTTGCGCTGTACGTGACTATAAAGGTCATAAGTTTGACCTCGTGAAATATGTCGATAAAGCAACCGGCTTTATTTCATACAAATCGAAAAGTGGTAAAGACCTGAAAGCGCTCGAACTTCCGGGGCTGTGGAACGGAGCGATGAGCGATTGGAGTACAGTTTTTGTTGAGGTGTCTCTTTCCACGTTCAATCCAGTAAAAACAGTCAATGATTTGTTGCGTGAACAGCATCAGTAAAGTATTTATTTAGAGGAATAGTCTATTATGTTTTTTGATGATTATCAACAATATACAGATGCAACAGTACGTCCATCTTTACTGTGGGAGTACGACATGGAACATTTTGACTGGCAGGCAATGGCTACACTTGTTGTTCAGCGAGTGATTGAGCGTGGCCGGAAAAATGATTTTTATGCTATTTTGAATTTGTATGGCTTGGAAAACGTAAAAGAGAGGATAAAAGAAATACCTACTCTGAACCCTAAAGATATTTCTTTTGTTTGTTCAGTGTTCGGAATAAAGAAGGAGGATTTGAAATGTTACATACGGAAACAGTCGCGCCCGCAACTTTGGAACTCCTGAAAAGGATAATGAATGATTCGGTTCTGAAAGATTTTGTTCTGGTGGGAGGGACTTCTTTGTCACTGCAACTCGGACATAGAATCAGTGTGGATTTAGATTTGTTTACAGATTCATCGTTTGATGAGCAAGCATTATCAGAACATTTTATACAGCATTATAATTTGGATTTGGACTTCATTGCGAGGGAAACTGTTAAAGGAGAAATTGAAGGAGTACAGATTGACTGTATAGCACATCGTTATCCGTGGATAGCTCCGATGACTGAAGAAGGCGGTATTCGTTTAGCTGGTTTGCAAGATATCGCAGCTATGAAGTTAAATGCTATTTCCGGCAATGGCACTCGTATAAAAGATTTCATAGATGTTGCCTATTTGTCAACTCAACTTTCTTTAGAAGATATGCTTGCTGGATATGAGCGCAAGTATAGGGTAAATTCACTTATTCCTCTAAAATCAATCACATTTTGGGATGAGATAAATTTTAATGAACCTATAAAAATGATAGGCTCTTCTTTTAATTGGAAAAAAATAGCTAAGCGTTTGCAAGATATGCAAAATAAACCTCGCTTTATTTTTGGAGCTATTTGAGGTTATCCTAAAAAAATCGCGTCCACTCTTTGTTTGCAAGAAGTTAACTTTTTGCGTGCAAAGAGTGGACTTTTTGTTTGCTTAAAGTTAACTTCTTGCAAACTGACAGTTAACTGCTTGTTTTTCCCTTTCTCAGCACTGCTATGGTGTACTTTCCTTTGGCTGTTATTCTGCTCCAGTTGGTCTCACTAAGTAGTTTCCATATGGCAGTTCCTTTCCGCCCGTAGTCGGATAGTGATAGAATTGCTTTTATTTCTGCCCGGTCTTTTATCCCTAACCTTTCGAGGCTCTCCATCAGTCCGGTATAATTGTGCGTCCAGGTGTTGAAAGCGTATCCCGGTGGGGTGGGCAAAGAAAAGTCCTCTTCCTGCGTTTCGTCCCTCGTCCCCTCGGGGGGAGTAGAGGGGGGAAGTTCTTTACTTTGCTTTTCTTTACTTTGTCTGAAAATGTCTGCATTTTCTTCGCTATTGCCTACATCATGTACTACATTTTTTGTTTCGACCAGCCAATAAGGCAAAGCCGATACATCTCTTTTCCTTCTTTTGGTAGCCTCCAGCCATACTTTTTGTATGGCCTGAGAGGTGAGTACGTGATTCTCTTCATAAGTCTTGCGGTAAAACATTCCTTTGTCCATCAGTATATTTATAATGTCACTGACTTCCTGAGTTTCTACATCCCTTCCTGCCTTGCTGGCAAATATCATACACTGCTCGTCGCTCCAGCTGATGTAATATCCCTCTTTGTAAATCTTGCACATTAGTTTGAGCACGATGCCCGAACCCTTGATGCCGTATTTGGCTTCTATCACCTCCATTGCGCTCTCTTCGGTGAAGTTCACGTTTATAGGAAAATAATTTATTCCGTCGTATGTTGTTGCCATTCTTTTTTCTTTTTAAAGTCAGCCCGCAGCCATTTCACTGCGTAGCCAACTTTCACCTTTCAATTTTCACCTTTCAAACTATCGGTTTCCACTCCATAAAGTTCTCTACCTGAAATGTGCGCCATGCTTGTTGTTCCACGTCCCAATACACCACTACACTATCTATTCTATTTATGTCATGCTTTTTGTGGAACTTCCGCTCGTAGTAAATCAGTGTTCCTGTTACCAACTTGAACGTCCCGTCCTGCCTGCGGTAGGCAATGACCGCGTGTCCGTACTTCATGTGGTCAATAAGCTTTTCCAGCCGTTCAGCCATCCATCGGGCGCACTCTTGCGTATATCCTTTTTCCAACATAATGCGTATGCTCCACTTCTTTTTCATTGCTTCACTTTGTGAAGGCTTTCTTTTTGTCTTTCTCATACTTTTTGTCTTTATTGTTCGCTTTTATTAAGCGGCTGTAAATGACATACTTTATTTTGGAATAAAAAATCCGGAAAAAGTGCCACTTTTCCCGGATTTTAACTGATTTTAGGTATTCTCTTCCTTTATATCTTGTTCATACAGCCTGAGGTTTCTTAGTATGGACTCTTTCGTTGTTGCTTTTATACCTGTACTTCCGTGATAATCAAAGCTAAATGTGTTATTTAATATTTCTGCCAGTTCATTCAAACTTCCGTTTTTTATACTGTCTATTCCCCCATTCTTGAAGCATTCAAACATTGCTTTTTGTATCTCCCTTCCGCTTTTTGTAATGTGTATTTTCTTTTTAGTTGTTTGACACTCAGTGTGTTCGATGCTTTTTTCTTCTTGTTCTGAATTTATCCAAACTTCATAAACTGTTTTTCCGTTGATATTCAACGAAATACGATTTTTTTTCCATCATAATTTAAATGATTTTAATGTGTAAATAAAAAACGCAAAGTTTGTTAAAGTATCTGATATACGAAAAGAATTTTTTGAGAAGTTATTAACACACGAAAAAACAGGTATGTAAGTTGCTAATACTAAGTATAATAGGGAAATAAATAATAGAGTGTCAAAAAACGTTCGTTTAATAACGACAAAAGTAGTGGTATTTTTTATAACTTCAAAATGTTCAATAAAATATTTTAGATTTATTTTGTTTTTCTCTATTTGTTGACTTTTCAGGCTCTATTTTGAATTTATTAATTGTATCAATTGTTTACTGTATTTTTCTTCTTTTGAAAATGTCAAAAAAGGGTGTTTTTTAAACGAACGTCTATTGACACTTTTAACACTTTAGCGTTTGTTTATAACATCGGAACAAACACATTTATTATATCTGATAATCAATCGTTTCCCCGGTGTGTAACATACCATTTCTTTTCCTTCCTACTGCGATAGGGGAAGGTGCTGAAATACGATGAATGCTCAAATGGCGACATATACATCACATAACTTGACCGGGAGGTGGCTTTTCTCCACTCCGGTGTCCCCAAAGAACGTCCTTTTGTGAACACTTCTACAACAGAACTACATTGGTATGCGCTTCGCGTCACATATAGTCGTGAGTTGGCTTTTAAAGAATATCTGGATGGTGAAGGTATCGAGAACTTTATCCCTATGCACTACGCCTACGTTGTTAAGGGTGAACGAAAGGTTCGTAAGTTAGTTCCTGTGGTTCATAATCTGGTTTTTGTACGTTCTTCCCGTGAGCATATCAATCGGATGAAGGACGAACTTTCTCTTCCTATCCGTTATATAATGAATAAAGGGACCAACCATCCTATAATCGTTCCCGGGCGTCAGATGCGTAACTTTATTGCTGTGGCAGGTACCAACGAAGAACAGCTTGTCTATTTGGAACCTACTGCTGTTTCTTTTCGTAAAGGTCAGCGTGTGCGTGTCACGGGTGGTGTCTTTGAAGGGGTAGAGGGAGAGTTTATCCGTGTGAAGAACGACCGCCGTGTGATGGTATCCATCCAGGGAGTGATGGCAGTAGCCACTACGTTTATCCATCCCTCGTTTATCGAACTTATTAATGAATGACTATATGAATTCTTTATCCACTCAGATTGCTGCATTATATGATGTTGCACACGAGTTACTTTATCTCGGCACCGATGGCAGTCCTATTTACAGCGACCGCTTCATGCTTTTGAATAGTGAGGTTTTGCGTCAGGCGGATGCTTTGTTCGCTCTTCACGGCGGCACTGATGAAGAAGAAGCCTCTCTGTGTGTTGCCTTGTTGATGGGCTACAATGCCACTATTTATAGCAATGGTGATAAAGAGGCTCGTATCCAGTCCGTACTAAACCGTTGTTGGAAAGTGCTCGACCGTCTTCCCGCTTCGTTGTTGAAGCTCCGCCTACTGACGTACTGTTACGGTGAAGTGTTCGATGAAGAACTGGCAGCGGAAGCTCACGCTATTATCAATAGTTGGGGCGACCGGGAATTTACAGTGGAAGAGGACGAAATCGTAACATTACTCCGTGAACTGGAAGAGAATCCGTATCCGTGTAGTGAGGTGGAATAAAGATGAGCTTAATGCTTCGTGATCGTTTATCAAAATCTCCTCTTTGGGTATTGGCACTTTATGCCAGTGTTTTGATTTTCTTAGTATATACTTGTGCTTATGCGTTTCGTAAGCCGTTTACGGTTGCTATCTATGAGGGAGAAACACTTTGGGGATTTGACGTGAAAATTCTTTATGTACTTTCAGAAATAATAGGTTATGCTCTTTCTAAATTTATAGGTGTCCGCGTTTTACCTTCTATGAAACCGGAGTATCGTATTTATTATATTATAGGGCTTCTCTCTATCTCCGAATTAGCATTGTTGGGTTTCGCCACTTTACCTGTTTCTTTAAAAGTGTTTTCCATATTTCTTTCCGGTCTTCCTTTGGGAATGATTTGGGGAGTCATTTTTAGTTATATTGAAGGGCGTCGTATCAGTGAGGTTCTGAATGTGGGCTTAAGTGTTGCTTTGATTGTTTCTTCCGGTCTTGTCAAGACATTGGGACAATTTGTAATGAATAACCTTCATGTGGAACAGTATTGGATGCCATTTGTAACAGGTCTATTGGTTTTTCCACTGATGTTACTTTGTAGTTGGCTTCTAAATCAAATACCAGCCCCTGATGCGGAAGATGTAATTCAACGTACGAAACGTGCACCGATGAATAAAAAGGAACGTCGAAATTTTTTTAAGCAATTCTTTTGGGGGATTTGTATGTTGATTCTGTTTTATGGTGCTTTGACTGTTTTTAGGGAATTGCGTGACTCCTTTGCTGCTGATATTTGGAAAGAATTGCATGTTGAAGGTGCTATGATATTTACTCAGACAGAGTTGCCAATTGCTTTTTTTGTGTTGGTACTGATGTTTATGATTGTTTTTATCCGCAACAATCGGTTGGCACTTAATATCATATACTGTATAGCTGTTATTGGCAGTTGCCTCATGATCTTTTCTACATTACTTTATATTAATGGCTTTTTGTCTCCTATTTGGTGGATGATTTTTTCCGGTCTTGGATTATATATGGGTTATATCCCTTTTACTTATTTGATAGAACGTCTGATTGCATCTTTGAAGGTTGTGAGTACGGCTGTATTTATCATTTACTTGGCGGATTCTTTTGGCTATTTAGGCACTACCGGAGTATTTATGATTAAAAATTTTGTATCAGCCGATGTGTCGTGGACTACTATGCTTATGTATACTGCTATTTTATCTGGGGTAATCTCAATGTTATCGGTTTGGGCAGTATATATCTACTTTAAAAAACAGTTAAACTCACTTATATTAATTCCAGAAAATACTCATGATTAAAACTGCCGTAATCATGGCTGCAGGCCTTGGTACACGTTTTGGACATTACACTGAATTAATTCCAAAAGCTTTCATAGAAGTAGGAGGAAAGTCTATGATTGTCCGCTCTATAGAGATACTCCTCTCTTGTGGAATTGAACGTATAATTATCGGTACAGGTTATAAACGAGAGTCTTATCAAGCATTAAAGCAGATTTATCCTCAAGTAGAGACTTGTTTTAGTCCTCGTTATGCCGAGACAAACAGTATGTACACTTTATATAATACTCGTGAGGTTATCGGTGAGGATGATTTTCTTTTGTTGGAATCGGACTTAATATTTGAGAAAAAAGCGATTTCTTCTCTTTTGGAATGTTGTCAGCCTGATGTTATGCTTATTTCTTCTTTGACTAAATTTCAGGATGAGTATTTTGTAGAATATGATTCTAGTTTTCGTTTGACAAACTGTTCTGTTCATAAGGACGAACTTGATGTTAAAGGTGAATTAGTCGGTATTCATAAACTTTCCAATAAATTTTATAAGGCGATGTGCGCTGATTACTCTAACGTGGTAGCTGAACAGCCTAAGTTGGGGTATGAATATGAACTACTGAGAATGTCTCGTGACATAATTTCTGTCCATGTATTGAAGATAAACGGGTTAAAGTGGTATGAGATTGACGATGAAGCAGATCTCCAATATGCAGAGAAGAACATGATTCAATATTGTTAATATAAATTCTATCTATATAATGAGTAAAAAAATTTATGTTGGTATGACTGCGGATATTATGCATCCGGGACTTATTCATATCATTAATGAAGCTACTAAGTATGGTGATGTTATTGTTGGTCTGTTAACTGATAAAGCAATTGCGGAACATAAGCGTCTTCCTTACCTGACTTATGATCAGCGTAAAGAAGTTGTTGAGAATATAAAAGGGGTTTTAGAGGTTGTTCCTCAAGATGATTGGAGCTATGTAGAAAATTTGAAAAAGATTAAACCGGATTATATCATTCATGGTGATGACTGGAAAACTGGACCTTTGCGTGAGGTGCGTGAACAAGTTTTTGAAGTAATGAATGAGCAGGGAGGTAAAGTCATTGAAATCCCATATACTCAGGGTATAAACTCTTCTTCTTTAGACAAAGATATCAAGGCAATTGGTACTACTCCTGATGTTCGTTTAAAATCTCTTCGTCGTTTGATAAATGCTAAGCCTGTAGTTCGCATATTAGAAGCTCATGATGGTCTTTGTGGTTTGATTATTGAGAATCTGGAAGTACAAAAAGGCGATAAGCGAGAAGTCTTTGATGGTATGTGGTCAAGCAGCTTAACGGATTCTACTAGTAAGGGTAAACCTGATATTGAGGCAGTTGATTTAACTACTCGTTTGCAGGATTTGAATAATATTCTGGAGTGTACGACTAAGCCTATTATTTTTGATGGAGATACCGGTGGCAAAATAGAGCACTTTGTTTTTACGGTCCGTACTCTTGAGCGGCATGGCATTTCTGCGATTATTATAGAGGATAAGGTAGGATTAAAGAAAAACTCATTGTTTGGTACTGATGCGGTACAAACGCAAGATTCGATTGAAGGTTTTTGTGATAAAATAAGAGCAGGTAAGAATGCACAAGTGACAAATGACTTTATGATCATTTCTCGCATTGAGAGTTTAATAGCAGGTAAACCAGTAAGTGATGCCCTCGAACGTGCCTTTGCTTATGTGCAAGCTGGAAACTGATGGAATTATGATCCATAGTAAGAATAAATCAGGAGAAGACATAAAGGAGTTTTGTTTAGCTTTCCGTAAGGAATATGCTCATGTACCTATTATCGTTGTTCCTACTACTTATGACCATATACATGAGGCTGAATTGCACACATGGGGAGTGAATGTAGTGATTTATGCAAATCACATGTTGCGTGCAGCTTATCCTGCAATGATGAATGTGGCAAAAACGATATTGGAACATGAACGCGCTCAAGAGGTTCGTGAACTTTGTATGCCAATCAAAGAAATTTTAGAGTTGATACCAGGAACAAAATAAATATTTATAGAAATAGAAATGGTAAGCGTAGAAAAGGTATATGAAACTTTCGTCCGTAATGGAGTTGATTTCTTTACAGGTGTTCCGGATTCTTTATTGAAGAATATTTGTGCTTATATAACAGATAATGCTCCCAAAGAGAGACATATAATCGCTGCTAACGAAGGCGCTGCGGTGGGGATTGCTTCTGGTCATTACATGGCATCTGGAAAATTACCTTTAGTCTATATGCAAAACTCGGGTTTAGGCAATACGGTGAACCCTTTGTTGTCACTCGCTGATGAAAAAGTATATAGTCTGCCAATGCTATTGATGATCGGCTGGCGTGGTGAACCGGGTACTAAAGATGAACCTCAGCATAAAAAGCAAGGAGAAGTTACTTTAGGATTGTTGGACGCCATGCAGATTCCATACGTTGTTCTTGACTTAGACGAAAATGAGGCTTTAGCTCAAATACATGAAGCTGTTGTTGTTGCTAAGGAGAAAAGCATTCCTTATGCTATCATTATTCGTAAAGATACATTTGGGAAATATAAATTACAAAATGAGGCAAAAAATGACTATCCTTTGTCCCGTGAAGAAGCAATGAAATTGGTTGTTGACCATTTGTCTGATAATGATATTGTTGTTTCTACTACAGGTAAGCTTTCCCGGGAGCTTTTTGAATATCGCGAAGTAAAAAGGCAAGGGCATGAGAGAGATTTTCTCACAGTTGGCTCAATGGGACACAGCTCGTCAATAGCTTTAGGGCTTGCTTTAAATAGTTCTGCATATAATGTTTATTGTTTTGATGGTGATGGGGCTTTTATTATGCACATGGGAGCAATGAGTAATATCGGCAATTTGTCTCTAAAGAACTATCGGCATATCATTTTCAATAATGGTGCACATGAATCAGTTGGTGGTCAGCCCACACTTGGGTTTGGATTGGATGTTCCTGCTATATCTAAAGCTTGTGGTTACAACTATGCGATTACAGTTTCTGAAGAAAAGGAAATTATTCAGGCTATTAACCATATCCGGACCATAAATGGTCCTATACTGATTGAAATAAGAGTTGGAATAAACTCCAGAGATGATTTAGGAAGGCCGACGACTACTCCGATCGAGAATAAGGAGTCTTTTATGAGGTTTGTAAATGGAGTTTCCAAATAAATAGACAGAATGAAAATAGAGAGAAAAATATTATTAAATCCGGGACCGGCAACTACTACGGATACTGTGAAATTGGCACAAGTCGTTCCTGATATTTGTCCTCGTGAAAAGGAATTTGCGGGCATGATGAAGCTGCTGCGTGAAGATTTAGTGAAAGTGGCACATGGCGTTCCATCTAAGCATACAGCTGTGCTGTTTTGTGGATCGGGTACAATTAATATTGATATTTGCTTAAACTCCCTATTACCGGAGAATAAGAAGGTTTTAATTGTCAATAATGGAGCTTATAGTTCTCGGGCAGTAGAGGTTTGCCAATATTATGGCTTACCTCATATTGACTTAAAATCATCCGTTTATGAATTGCCGGATTTACAAAGTATAGAAGAAGCATTGAAAACAAATTCTGATATTGCCTTAGTATATACAACTCATCATGAAACAGGCACCGGACTTTTGAACCCAATTCGTGAGATTGGTGCCATAGCTCACAAATATGATTGTGCTTTTGTGGTAGATACGACTTCTTCTTTAGGCATGATCCCTTTTGATATTGAGAAAGATAATGTGGACTTTTGTATGGCTTCTGCCCAAAAGGGCTTAATGGCAATGACCGGTCTTTCTTTTATAATTGGTAATGAGGAATTGATTTGTAAGTCAAAAGACTATCCTAAGCGTTCTTATTATTGTAATTTGTATCTACAATATGATTGTTTTGAGAAGACTGGTGAAATGCACTTTACTCCTCCTGTCCAGACGGTTTATGCAACCCGTCAGGCTTTAGATGAATATTTTGCTATGGGCGAAGAGGCTAAATTTGCCCGTCATAAAAGGGTCTTTGAAGCTATTCATAAGGGACTTGCTGAACTTGGCTTGAAAAATGTTATCAAGCGTGAGTGGCAGTCGGGGCTGGTTGTGTCTGTATTGTATCCTGATGATCCGAATTGGGATTTTGAGAAGATACATGATTACTGCTATGAACGTGGCTTTACCATTTATCCGGGGAAAATTTCAACTACGAATACTTTCAGATTGTGTGCGTTAGGGGATATTGATGTGGAAGATATAGAACGTTTCTTTGAGGTGTTGGGAGAGGCTATGGAAGTCTATAAAATAAATTTGTTTTGATGGAAGATTTAAGTAGATATAATAGCGAAGGCTCCGATTTAAGAAAGCTGCAATATCGTATGTTGGAGCTATTGGAGGTCTTGGATAGAATCTGTAAAAAATATGATTTGCCGTATTGGTTAGAAGGGGGAACATTGTTGGGAGCAGTTCGGCATGGGGGATTTATTCCTTGGGATGATGATCTTGATGTTCAAATGCTTCGTTCGGATTATAAGAAACTATTGAAAATATTACCAAAAGAGTTACCAGATAATATAGCACTTCAAACATTTGAAACTGATGGAGGATATTATAGATTTGCGGCTAAATTGAGAGATTTGAATTCAAAATTGATTTCTACGTCACCTGATTATAATGATTGCAAATTTCAAGGAGCTTTTATTGATATAATTCCAATGGAATTTATCAAGTTTAAGTTCTTAAATAAAGTTTCTATATACATACGATGGAAGATTGTTGCATTAAAAGTGAAAATGCCTAAAGACAAATTAGGGATGAAAATGTTGTTATTTAAAGTAATCTATTACGCTGAATGTTTAATGCATTCTATTTTTAGATTGATTGATTCTCTTTTTGGAAAGAAACAAGAACTTAGCTATTCTTATGGAAATGATTTTTATGATTATAGTTGTCCTATTAGATACATTTTTCCACTCAGCTCAATAACCTTTGAGAATAAAATATTTTCTGTTCCGCATGATATAGATGGTATATTGAAAAGAAGTTATGGTGATAGTTATATGGAAATACCACCAGAAGAAAAGAGAGGAGTACAAGCACATTCATTAGGAGTTATCTTTAAGTGAAGAATAAGGTGCGTCAATCTTTATTTAAGAATTCATTATATAAAGGGGCTTTAAATTTTTGTAATTTAGTGCTTCCTTTATTAGTCACTCCCTATGTGTATCGTATATTGTCTCCAGAAACAATAGGGCAGGTAGAATATTCTACTTCTATTTTTGGTTATTTTAGTTTGTTTGGAGTACTTGGAATTTATACTTATGGATTACGTGAAGTAAGTAAAAACAGAGATGATCAAGAAAAAGTAAAGCGTGTATATACAAATTTATTTTTCATTGGCTGTTTTAGTAACTTGATTGTGTTATGTGTATATTTACTTTTCGTACAACTTTGCTTTTCTGCTTCTCCTATTTATATATTACTTTTGATAACGGGGTTAAATTTTATCTCTAATATATTTTATACAGAGTGGGTCAATGAGGCTTTTGAAGATTTTAAATTTATTGCGATAAAAACAGTTATAATACGATTATTATATGCGATAGCTATTTTTTGTTTTATTAAAAGTTCTAATGATTTATGGATTTATCTCTTATTGATAGTTCTTGCTAACTTTTTTAATTATATTATTAGTTTTATCTATTCAAGGCGTTATACGACATTTAATCTATCGGTTTTTCATTGGCGTAATCTCAATTTATCATTTTATTTACCTCCACTTTTATTTATCTTATTGTTGAATAATAGTAGCATTTTTTATACTCTTTTGGATAGATTGATGTTAGGGGCATATTGTGGAGCAGATTCTGTAGCATATTATTCCGTTGGGCAGAGAATTATGGAAATAAGTCGCTCATTGTTATTGACTTTGGCATTTGTTACATTACCTAGGCTTTCATATTATTTAAATACGCAATATGATTTGTATCTTTCAAATCTTAATAAGTTGATTCGTATCATCTTAATGTTAGCTATTCCAATGAGTATTGGTTTAATTCTTTTGAGTCATTCTATTGTGTTTGTTTTTGCTGGTCCACAATATTCAGGAGCTGTTTGGCCTTTGTATATATTTGGTTTGCGATTCGTGACCTTAATGATTGAGAACATAACGGCTCAGCAAATAATGTTTTTGCATGGAAAAGAAAAAATGATAGCACTATACAATGCTATTTGGGGTATATGTAATCTTTTTCTTAATTATATATTTGTAATTTCAGGAATATTTTCTCCCACTATTGCCATTGCTACAACACTTCTTGCAGAATTGGGATTACTTACTACGGAGTTGTGGTATATTAAATCAAGGTTGCGTATACGAATTGAACTTTTTACTAAAAACAATGCTACTTATTTATTGGGTTCTCTTCTATTTATTCCTATTATTGGGGTCATTAGATTATATGTTGTAAATGGATATGCTTTTTTTGTAAGTACAATATTAGCAAGTATGTCGTTTTATATATTGGTTTTGTTTGTATTAAAGAATAGACCATTTTTTGAAGTGATAACTCATTTTTTTCCAAACATGAAATTTCTGTCACATTAAATATATTGCATAGAATTAAAGAAAATAGGTTGAAGGCAAAAAGAACTTTGCCCAACTTCTACCAGCCAAGATTGTAGCATAGTTTTAATCAATAATAAGTCTAAAGTAGATTATGAAGTATAAAGCTTCTGTAGTCTTACAATGAGCATTTACTAAAATATAGAAATTTATGGTGGATATGAATCATAATATTGCTGCTATTATTCTTGCAGGAGGTAGTGGTACTAGATTTCATCAAAAAAAACAATTTATAGAGTTTAGAGGGAAAGCCTTGTGGAGGCATGTCTATGACAAGATAGCTTCAGTATTGCCATCCGAAAATATTGTGGTAGTGGGAGTTGATGTTCCTGGAGGCTCAACTCGTAGCGAATCTGTTACAAATGGATTGAATGCATTTAATAGAGAATTTGATAGAGTTATTATATTGGAGGCTGCCCGTCCTTTAGTGACAGAGAAGCAGATAGCAGAACTTATTGAAAGCTTATCTCCATCAGTTACGTTTGTGGCTCCCTGTGTAGATACGATTATAAAAACGGATAAAAGTTATCTGAAAAGGTCGGAATGTCTGCGATTGCTAACACCGCAAGCCTTTGATTATAAATTACTGTGGGAAGCATATAAAACAGGTAAGTATTTAGATATGACCGATGAAACAAGTGTTTTTTATGAGGAGTATGGAATACAACCTACTTTTTTAGAGGGTGGAGATAATCTATTTAAGGTGACATATCCTAAAGATATTATTGTAATTAATGAATTATATAATGAGATGACTAAAAGAGTACTGATTACCGGTGGAAATGGCGATATAGCTAAGGCTATTGCCAAATTATTAGAAGAAGAAGGAGGGTATGAAATATTTATGCCTTCTAAGGAGATATTGGATGTTACTAATTATGATCAGATCGAAAAGGTGATTACTGATTTTAAACCAGATATTCTGATTAACAATGCAGGTTATGTTGTACCCTATGGTATAGCTGAGAACCAATACCTTTCAGAGCAAAAGGCCATTAATATCAATCTATTAGGTACTTTTTGGTGTACAGGGGTTGCTACTAATTTAAATAGAGAATGTCTGATAATAAATATTGGTTCTTCTGCAGCTACAAAGGTACATGCTGATTGGTCATCTTATTGTGCTGCTAAAGCAGGTGTAGTGATGGCTTCTCAATGCTGGGCTGCGGAAGGTATAAAAGTAAAATGCATCTCTCCGGGGCGTACTCAGTCTAAAATGAGGAAATCATTATTTCCCAATGAAGATCAAAATACATTGTTAAGACCAGAGGATTTTGCTTTTATAGTTCTTAAAGCTATAAAGGGTTCTTATAATTATGGTGAAAATATAAATGTGAATATTGATAATATAAATGAATTAAAAAATGGAAAATAGAATGCGTCGAAGTTTCTCTACAGAAAAGCAATTTACGAATCTTAATGAGATAGTAGAGGAGTTTGTAACAGGTAGAACGGGTTGTGGAATAGTGAATATTTTTGTTCGACATGCAACTTGTGGTATTAAAATAATTGAAGATGAATTACTGCTTTTGGCGGATATAAACGAACATTTGGATTCACTAGCCCCTAAAGAGAGAAAATATCTACATGATCGTATTGAAATTAGAGATGTTCCAATTGATGAACGTATAAATGGCTTTTCTCATATTCGTCAACTTTACTTTCCTTCATCAATAATGGTGCCGGTTGAAGATGGTAGGCTTCTTTTAGGTAAATGGCAAACTATTTTTCTAGTAGAACTGGATCCTATAAGGGACAGGGAGGTTGTTTTCTCATATATTGAAATTTAAATTAGGCGCAATACTTTTGTTTTATTGGTGTATTGCCCCCAAATATTTAGTGAGAGAATGGTAGTATTGAAGGTATAAGATAAAAGTGTAATAAGTATGAGTAAAAATGTTGAACTTAGAGATATTCATGGCGTCCTGCTACAAATATTAGTTGATTTTGACAGAATATGTAGGAAGCACAATTTAACCTATTATATGGTAGGTGGAACATTGCTTGGAGCTGTCAGGCATCGTGGATTTATACCTTGGGATGATGATATTGATATAGGAATGCCACGTCTTGACTATAACCGATTTATAAAGTTGTCTCAGGAAGAGTTTCCTAATAATCTTCAGGTTTGGAATCAACATAAGAGACCAGGATATTATATGCTTAATTTTTCTAAGCTTGTAAATACGGAAACATCCATGACTCCGATAGAGCATCCAGATTATACTATAGGATTATTTCTTGATATATTTCCTATAGATGGTTCGTCTAAATATTCTTTATATAGAAAAGTTCAAGTTCAATTAATTCGCTTTTTTCAAGTTTTGAGATCCTATAAATATGTGTCGATGCATAATAAAGAAAGAACTTCTTTAAAGTCTTTTTTTATGAAATCATTGGCTACCATATTTTCAAATCGTATTCATGAAATAATAGATAGATTAATAACAATATATGATTATTCAGCGGCTGTTTATGTAGGTAATCTATTGGGAGTATATGGTTTAAAGGAAATTTTGCCTAAAGATATTTTTGGAAAACCTGTGGAATTAGAGTTTGAGGGACATTTGTTTTATGCACCTCAGAAATATGAATTATACTTGAAATATATATATGGAAATTATATGGAATTACCTCCGATAGATAAACGTAGAGCGCCTCATGAATATGTATCTATAAGTTTGAAACATTCGTGTGTTTAAATAAGGTTTGGTATTTTATTACAATAAGGTACGTATGGTAAAAGTGTCGATACTCATACCGGTTTATGGTGTAGAGAATTTTATAAGTAAATGTGCTTATTCATTATTTGGGCAGACTTATAAAAATATTGAGTATATTTTTGTAGACGATTGTAGCCCTGACAAAAGTGTTCAAGTTCTTAAAGAGGTACTTTTACATTACCCTGATAGACAGCTTCAAGTGAAAATAGTGAGGCATTTGAAAAATAGAGGCTTAGCTGCTGCAAGAAATACTGCCCTAGAATATGCTACAGGAAAATATGTCTTGAATGTGGATAGTGATGACTATTTAGAATATAATGCTATAGAATTACTTTGTAAAAAAGCAGAGTCTGAGAATGCTGATATAGTTGTATTTGATTCATACATTGATTATTTGAAGAAACGAAAGAAGGTATGTGAGACTTTTGTTGAAGATAAGGCAGAGTATGTGAGATTGCTTTTGCAGATGGATATATCACCATCAATCTGGAGTCGTTTTTTAAGACGCGATTTGTATCTAAATCAAAAATTCGTGCGATAGAAGGGGTTTAATCAAGGAGAAGACCTTGCGGTAACTCCCAGATTGGTCTATAAAACTGATAAAATAGTTAAATTGAACGAATGTTTATATAATTATGTTCAATATAATGATGGATCGTATACTAAAAATGTGACAAGAAAATCATTTGAAGATATGGTTCAAGTTTGTAGTGTCTTGAGTGAATTTTTTAGTGAAATAAGTGACTCCTGCTTGTACGTAAAATCACTTGTAATTTTAAAATTGAGGGTGAAAATATATTTATTGAAATATATCCAGAGAGAATATCTGCCAGAAGTTTCTTCACTGTTTTTTGATGTTGAGAAGGAGTTTTATTCTTCGTTGATGCTACATGAACAATTCTTGTTACTATTATCTAAATATAAACTTTATAAATTATTGAGATTATATACTTACACAGGACTTTTGGCGAAAAAATATTTTCATATATTGTTTTATTGCTAAATTCTTTCTCGTATATGGAAGTCCGGAACGAAATACTAGCTCATAAAGATGCTAAAATTAACATATTAAATGGGCTATTTGTACTCTATTTTGTGTTGAGCTTTTGGAATATTACTTATCAGTCAAATGTGTATATACTTTATTCAACCTTGCTTATTCCATTTTTGCTAATAAGCAAAATAGATAAGTATTTACATTGGTGTTTAGTTCTTTTAATTTCTATCTTTTGCATTCAGTTAGTATATCATGGAGAGAATGATGCCTTTCGAATATACAAAACCTTTGCAGTATTACTACCTGTTTTTTTGTCTGGACAAATAGAAAAGAAGAATGTAAAATTTGATTTGTTAGATTTATTTATTTATACTAATGTAGCCATTGTGTATATTGATTTTTTCTTGTTTTTTGCAACAGGTACGACAATAACATCAGTTGGTAACTCTTACTTTATGCCGAGAATTGGTGCTTTGACTGAGGATTCAAATTTTTATTCGTATATGATTCTGGTTTATTCTTTCTTTAAATTAGTGAAGAAAAACTGTTTACCTTATATCTGTTTGTTTTCTATTTTATTGTCGGGCTCCTTTGCGGCAATATTAATATCTATTTCTTTATTACTACTCTATAATAAGATAAATAGATTTCAAACAGTTAAACAAACTAAGCGTTTTAGAAATACGATTACATGTCTTACTATTGCCGTATTTTTTATTTATTTCCTCCTAATTTATTTCTCGGATGATATAATAGCATATTTTCAATCTTTGGGATTTCTCGGATTATTAGAAATAAAAATAGTATCCATGAGCCACAGATTCTTGGTACAAAACGAGTCTATGTTATTATTTTTGGAACGATATAATTTGTTTTGGGGAGCGGGTGCCGGAGAAACAGTTAATCTAAATAGTCTGGGATTAAATTTACACAATAGTTATTGTCAATTGCTTTTGGAGTCTGGGTTACTATGTTTCTTGCTGGTTTTGTCTGTGATAGGATTTATGGGAGCAACAATACGTAATTTGAAGATATATGTATTATTCTGTGCTGTATTTTTACTTGGCTGCATAATGGAAGTATTATATTTTCCATTGTTGTCATTTATTTACTATTATAATCGAACACAGTTTGGAAAATAGCAGATATGACTTAGTTTTTGTTGTCACTTATATAAGTCATAAACATATTGGTGACATGCTTAAGAGTGTGTATGACCATAATGACTCTTTGTCATTATTGCTTGTGCTTGTAGAGCAAGGCGGCCTAACTTTGGATATAGATCAATATGAAAATCCTAATATTACTATAAAGCAAATTGGTGTACAAAATATTATAAGTCTTTCTTCTGCACGAAATTATGCCTTAGATTATTTAAAGAAAAATCAAGTCCTATTTGAACATATTATGTTTCCCGATGATGACTCTACTTTTAGTTCTGCCTTCTTTGAAAAGTATAAGTCTATTATAGAACATGATAAATGCTATTTAATAGATGTGTTTTTTCTCAATACTGTAAACTTATATAAATCCAATTCATTCAGGGATTTACAGAAATTAAGTAGGAGAGATTATTCTAGTGCAATGTCTGTTAATCTTGTTATATGTTACTCTGCTCTTATTTTAGTAGGAGAATTTGATGAAAATATGGGGGTTGGTGCTACTTATGGAGCGGCAGAGGATTCTGATTTTTATTTGCGTTGTATTGATTGTGGAGCAGACTTTTATTATACAAAACAGCTATTCAATTTCCATCCTCATTATGAGACGAAATATCAAAATATGTCTACGAAAAAGTTGTGTCAACGTTTTAAGGTGTATGGAATGGGAGTTGAATATTTGTATTGCAAACACAAAATGTATTATCAAGCTATCAAATTATTGTTTAGAGCAATAGGTGGAAGTCTTTTGAGCTTGCTTTCTTGTAATATGTCTTTGTCTTTGGCTTATATGTATTCATTTTATTATAGATTAATTGTTTTTACAAAGAAAATATGGTAAACTGTTCTATTGTAACTTATAAACATACCAAGGAAGAAATAATTTCTTTGTTGGATTGTATATCACAGAGTGATATTAATAGAATTTATATTGTAGATAACTCTCCTACTGATGTGCTACGGATATTGGAAACCTATTCAGATAAGGTTATTTATATTTTTAATAATAATAATGTTGGATATGGTATTGCTCATAATATAGCTTTAAGAGAATCAATTAAAAAAGATATTAATTATCATGTTGTAATAAATCCTGATATTTCTTTTGATAAAGGACTGCTTGATCAATTAGCTTTGGTTATGGAGGAAAACAAGGATTATGGGCAGCTAATGCCAAAAGTTATTTATAAGAATGGAGATCTACAATATTTATGTCGTTTAATTCCGACACCTTGGGATTATGTATGTAAACGTTATTTGCCATTTAATTGGGCGAAAAAGAGAGCGGATAAATTTATGCTTAAATTTACTGGGTATAATAATTCTATGAATGTCCCTATTTTATCAGGATGTTTTATGTTTTTTAGGATAGAGGCCTTAAAAGAAATAGGATTGTTTGATGAACGATTCTTTATGTATCCAGAAGATGATGATATAACAAGAAGGATGCATATGAAATATAAGACTATGTATTACCCACATTTGTATGTTTATCATGGTTATGAAGCAGCTCCTTATAAAAGTTGGAGAATGCATTTTGTTTTATTGAAGAATATGATAAAATACTTTAATAAGTGGGGATGGATTTTTGATAAAAGCAGGAGCGAAATTAATAAAAAGGTCTTGGAAGAATTAAATTATTAAGACTATAGATACTAATTAAATAATTATGAAAATTCCATTTTCACCTCCTTACATTGATGATTCTGTTATCAGTGAGGTGGTCGACTCGTTACGTTCTGGCTGGATAACATCAGGACCAAAAGTGAAAGCTTTAGAAGGAGAAATAAAAACCTTTTCAGGTGCTAAAGAAGTGCTTTGTGTAAATTCATGGACATCGGGAGCTATAATGATGCTTCGTTGGTTGGGGGTTAAAGAAGGTGATGAAGTGATTGTTCCGGCCTATACTTATAGCGCTACGGCATTGGCCGTCCTTCATGCTGGAGCTAAGCCGGTAATGGTGGACTCGGGGGAAGATTTTAATATATCCGTTGATGCTATTCGTAAGGCAATTACTCCGAGAACGAAGGCTATTATTCCAGTGGATATTGCAGGATTTCCTTGCGATTATGATAGGATTATGAAGCTGGTGAATGAAGCTGATATACGGAATATGTTTCAAGTGGAAAGCGCTGTGCAAAAAGTGCTGGGGCGTATTTTAGTGATGAATGATGCAGCGCATTCGTTGGGGGCTTATTACAGTAAGAGCCAGCGTACAGGATGTGAAACGGATGTTGCTATCTTTTCGCTTCATGCGGTAAAGAACGTGACGACGGCTGAAGGTGGGGCTATTTGTTTGAACTTGC